>MU846133.1:33399-95952 GCA_030867225.1 Colletotrichum caudatum
GTAAGCTCGCCTCCCCTCTGATCCCCCCCCCCCCCCCTGCCCCGGGCAAGGGTAGAGCCCACGCCACACGGCAAAAACTCAAGATAGAGTACGCAGCACTGGACGCCTCTGTCTGGGCTCGACGAATGGCTACAGGGGTCGTCATCCAGCCCCCATGGGCACAAACGTGAACCGAGTAGTGGACCCGGCCTGCTGATCCAGATTCGGATTATGGTTCTCGCAACCAAGAACACTCTCTATATGCCCAGCATGGCCACGAGCGAGGGCCAGCAAGGGCTCCTTTCTCTCACCAAAAGATCCCAGTCTAGACAAGCGAGAGAAAGAGCAAGAGAAGGCAAAGAGAGAGAGAGAGAGAGAGCGAGAGAGAGAGCGAGAGGAGCTGGCTTGAGCGTTCCGATCACCAGCTAAAGCCGCCCAGAGGACCGTACCTGGTTCAGCTTCTCCTTTGATCTGACACCCATATGTGCGCGGTTCGCGTTCATGGACCGGGCGATCGTCTCATTGTTTCTCAGGGACAGAGAAACAGACTGGACCGAACTGGACTGGAACCCTCCCGCAGCCAAGAAACACACACACTCTCTCTCTTGCTCTGGACCCTCTTCCTCTCGCCAGTCCCCTGTCTCCGTCTTCTGCCATAGATCGGCGGATCCCACAAGAGATTAGAGCTTCTTTGCCTCCCTCCGCGCCCATTCTTTCCAAGTCACACACCCCCTCCCCCTACCCCCCCCCCCCCCCCCCCCCCCCCCCCCTCTCGCGGCTCTCTCTCTCTCTCTCGCTCTCTCACTCACTCTCCCTCCCACAATCCACTCCACCTCCACTATCACGTACTCAGACCTCGATACATTCCTATCTGGGGCTCTCTGTCTCTCCAGTTGGTGTATTGATGACACTATTTCCCCGTTTTATCAGGATAGACTTGTCCATTGCTCGTTAGGGGCGTCATCTTCATCTCCGTCCCACTCCGTTCCCACGATATAATACTGCCTGAGCCGCTCACCTGTGGAACGTTTCCATTATCCCATCATTCTTCATCTTACTTTTAACCGGACAACTCGCTCCCTCTTCAGACGACCACGCCCTCTCAAGAGCGAGTCAGCAACAACAATCAACAACGCCCACAATGATGTCCCACCAGCACCTCTGGCAACAGGAGCAGGACCACTCCATTGAGAGCATCATGGACGCCTTTGCTCCGGAAACCAGCTTCCACTATGACGGCTCCGTCAGCTGCGGGACCACAACACCGAGCTTCTCGGCGGCATCGTCCACCTACGACCCCAACGACCCATACACTCCTCGCTCAGGCCGGTCGACACCCCATGACCACCACTCCAGCCTTGACTTCGAATCTACCTTCTCCTCCCAGAGCTCCTTCACCTTCGAACATGCCGCCGCATCACAAGAGCCCAAGGGTTACTTCCACAGGCATGACAAGGCCGAGATCCAGATGCCCATGCAGTACGCCTCGGCAGTCCCCCTCACCCCGTCGAGGAGACAGAGCTCGGGGTACGGCATGGAGCATCTAGATTACAACACCATGCTTCATGTCGCCATCAACTCCCACTGCATGCCCGGCATGTCGTCTCCTCACCACCAGCAGCAGCAGCAGCAGCAGCAGCACCAGCTCCAGCAGCAGCATCATCAACATCAGCAGCATGCTCACCACCAGCACCACCAACACCACACCGAGCAATATTCCCTTCCCCAAGACCTCAGCTCATCACCCTTCGTGATGCCAACACCTCACCGCGCCCTCGCCAGCTCCACCCCCAGCAATGCGCACATCTGGTCCTGCAGCAGCGAAAGCCCAATCATGATGTTCGGCAACGAGTCCACACCCTCGACCTCGCCCCTCCACTCCATGACCGCCAGCGTCAAGCGGGAGACCACGCACTCGCCCTCGCCCCTGCAGTCGCCGCCCTCGGCCGGCGCGTACCACCGCCAGGACCCTAGACGCAAGCTCTTCGCCGAGGTCCAGCGCAAAACCCTGGCCCTCCAGAAGAACCAGAACGACATGGAGGCGCTGAGGCAGCTCAGGTCGATCCAGGTCAACCAGGACGGGTCCGTCCTCGACTGCGGCTCGGTCAAGGTGCGCCACGTCGCGCCGAGGCGGGAGAGGTGCACGTATCCCGACTGCACCAAGACGTTCAAGAGAAAGGAGCACCTGAAGCGCCACTTCAAAGCGTAAGTTCCCATCTGTCCACAAAAGGGCCCCCCATGGTTTTTTGGACGTAGGCACGCGTATTCTGACAATGGTCCCCACGTGTAGAACCCATGAGAAGGAGGTTGAGCTGTACACGTGCCCCGCCACGAACTGCAACCACGTCTTCAAGGAGCGCCGCGACAACTTCGTCTCGCACCTGCTCCTTCACAAGCAGGGCAAGAGCAGCAGGACCCCCTACAACGAGAAGGCCGCCAAGCTGTACGACGAGATGTGCCTGCAGAGCAAGAGTCGCAAGCGCGTCAAGACGGCCACCAGCTCGAGCCCCAGCAGTAACGCCAGCAACAAGAACTGAAGGCGTCCTGCAGCGTCCTGCGTCTGTCTGCTGCTGTTGCTTGTCTGAGACCAGAAGAGTAGAAAAGCCCCCCCAGGGGGGGGGGGGGGTGGGGGGCACATCAGAGCACAGTTGTTGGGTTTCCGGCCGAGAGAGAGAGATAGAGAGAGAGAGAGAGGGGTGGTACGACGCCAAGTCGGAGCCCTGATCCCGGGCAGAAAGCCACCATCTCTCTCTCATTCTCTCTCTTCAGTCTGTTTTCCAAGACACTCCCAACGCGCGCGCGCACCACTACATGAGCGACGATTTTGACGATCCCTGCTACGGGGCGTCTCCTCATAAGCCCTTCCATCCCTGTCTGGATTACCAGAGAACCCCCCCCCCCCCCCCAGTACGGACAGGCACCGGCGGAGGAAAGGAAGAGAAGAGAAAGAAAGAAAGAAAAAAACATACCCCCAGCTCGGAAACGATCCCCCCCTTCCCTTCCCCTTCCCCACACCACACCACACCACACCTGTAATAATTCCCTCTGTTGCACGAAACAAAAAAAAAGGACAATTGGGCGTCCCACCGGCAAACTGTTTGCATTATTCTCTTTTATTTACCTCTGTTTTTGTTTTCCATAGTCTTTGGGGTGTTTTGTTTTTGTTCGATTATTTGGGGGGGGGAGGCTGCCTATGTTTTTGTCACTGGGGAGAGGGAAACGCTCCAAACATCAAGGCGGTGGTGACCTTTGTGGTCCTCTTGTGTTCCTCGTATGCAACAACTATTTACTCGCATTATTTACGATTGCCTGCGGGAGGAGAAAAGAACACAGTTACACACACAGCACACACGCACACACACACACACACACACACACACACACACACACACACACACACACACACACAAACAAACGAAGAGATTTACATATTCTTAACGATTGCAAGTCGAAACATGAATAAGGATATTGCGAAGCGTGCCGTCCAAAAAAGGCCCGAGTGAGAGGAGGGGATACCAAGCAGGGGGGGGGAGGCTGCTGCGAAAGGGCAAGTCGGGGAGAGGCCAACTGTTTGAGGACCAACGGTGAAAACGGGGGGGGGGCGTGGGTACGTTGTTTGTATCAAATATCATTATTATTAAAGGACGAGAAGATCATACTGGGATGGAGATAGATTGCTACTATTATTGTCCACCTCCAAAAAAGGGGGGGGGAGCAAAGCTACCAGAATTCAAAAAAGAAAAAGAAAAAAGAAAATCAAGGACCCTCCAACGACCAAGATGGCCAAGAGGTATTACAATTCATACAAAGTTCCTCGTCAAAGTCCCGAGAGTCTCATGTCGTATCCCCCATCTCTTCCGCGTGCGTCGACACCGAAAAACAAACATAAAGAAGAAGTGTCCGGGGGAATACAGCTTCCCGTCGCACGCCTTGTATGCACCCCGCCACGCAGATCCTCCAGGTAAAAAGAGCGGACGCCTCTTTGCCCATCGTGTGGGTATATATGTGCCGCCGCCTGTTGGTCGACGCGCGACTAGAGTCGCAATAAGCTCTGGCAGTACGGGGACGTTTCTTGGGTAGCATCGCGTGCCTTGGCGGCGTCCCACGCGCCTCGGAGAACGGCGGCGGGTGGGCAGGCTGACTCGCCGAGGGGGGGGGGGGGGGAGCTGGACTTCAGCTGGGAAGTGCGTTCCTTGTGTCGTGCCCCCTTCTTCGGTAGGTGAGGCTGATCAGCTTTAACCCCCCCGCCCACATGGGGCGCAATGCATGGCGAGCCGGGCGGGAGCCCCACGGAAAGGCACCCGAAGCCACAGACGATACACTACGGACGCCCCCGGCAGACCCAGCAGGGCAGGGGTCCGGGTCGACGGCCGGCAGTCAGGTCCAGAACCGGGTCTTTGCCCCGTCGTCTTGCGCGTGGCGCGGGCAAAAAAAAACATCGAGGCCGACTGTATGGTACGATGGACATCAACCGGTGGTGCGATGCTACAAAGTATGCAGTGGCAAACGCCGGGGCTAGGCCGGGCGGTGGTGAAGGGTGGGAGGAAACGGCGCGCGGGCGGACTAGGCCGTTCGGTGGGGGGGGAGGCATTGTTTTCGTTTCTTGCTCGTGCTCATTTCCCCCCTTCCCCCCGTCCCAAACCGCCTATAGGGCAAGATTCCATCATCAGGGGGGGGAGCTCTCTGTGCCAACGTGGGATATTGGTTGATGGAAAAGAAGTGAAGAGAGGGTGGGCAGGGGCGACAACCTTGGAATCTAGGGGCTAAGGACTTTTGACAGGTCTGTCAGTGATGATGATGGCATGGCAGGGGGTTCTGGCGTCAGGGGTATGGGGTAGGGGTAGGGGTAGGGGGGGTGAGGTATGTCAAGGACAGGAACAGCAGGGATAGGAGCAGATAGGCACGGTTGGCGGCCTGGTTGCCGGCGAGAAGCGGACAGGACATGACAAGAGCAGAATCTCTCTCTCTCTGTCTGGCGGGCTTAAACCCGTGTGACTGAAGACTAGAAGCATTGCTTACCTTCGGGGGAGAGTTTTCAGCCATGGCGGAGGCTTTGCTCGGTTTGATTGGTAACTGGGAGCGAGATTGGCAGAAGGCGCCTGCATGACATGCAAGACAGCAGCAGCGTCGATTCAGGAAACAAAAACAAAAACTCTGCTGCCCTGTCATGTGATGGAGCAGCTCCTTTACCCCCAAGGATAACAGAGGGGGGGGGGGGGAGAGTCGGACGGACCCTGGCGCTGGGAGAGCGTTACGGCCGTAGGGTGGTGCGTCTGTCTGCTTGACAATATCGCGACCCTGACCTTGAGCTTGACCTGGGCTTGAAACCCTTGACCCTGACTGATGTCCCGCCGGAGGCGCAAGCCTCGCACGACACAAGGTTGTTTTTTTTCCCCTTCCATCGCGGCCCCGTTTGTTGCGAGCTAGGTCTGTGAAGAGTCGTCGGCTTTGATGCGCAACTGGGATCAGGCCCAGCGGCGAGGTGGTATCGCAGTAAGGGGGCCACGTTTCATTGGATGACTCGGAGCATCTTGCGCGAGGAGCGGGGATCGTGACCGTGGTCCTGGGACGCGGTCTCCCCCCCTCCACTTGAGAGAAATTTCGGATCTTAATCTTTCCCCTTGGAGGCGCATGCTACCGTAGACAACCCGGTATATGTCCGCTGCGGACGCGGCAAGGCACAAGACAGGCATGTTTTTGTTAGGTTGGCGGAGGAGGGAGGGGAGGGGCATGCAATGCAAGCTGATCGACTTACCGGCAGCCGCGGCAACGCTGCAGCTGCCGCCCAACGTCGCAGCGCATCGCGGTGAGCCTCCAAAGTATTTTGGGACGATAGATGAGAAGGGGGGGGGAGGCCGGCGGGCGGGCGGGCGCCGGGATTTTCGGGGAGGACGAGACAAGATCATGTGGCCGCCGGCGGTCTCGATCACAGGGACTTTGGCACAGCTTTGGCAGCTCATCTCCGGGAAGAGACCACGTGGAAGCGCGCACCCTTGACGGCGACAACCGTGCGTTGGATGGGGTCTTGTCATGGCCAAGAAGCCTCAACGATATGGCTGTGCGCGTCAAGCGAGCTTGATGCTTAGGGGGATGGATCCGCCAGCGGTGTTCGCAACACATTCCGAGGGGGTGAGTTGGATGCTGTAACGTATGCACGAGGTTTGCTGTGTTTAGACCATTGTCGTTTTCCCTCTTGTAGGTTTCCCCGCTGTTCTTATCTGATGTTCCTCTTTTTTCCCCCTCCACACCCCAGAGACTGATAAGTGATATATCAAGACAGAGGACTCCGTATGAACGAAACATCCTTGCCGGGAAAGAAAAAAAATACAATTAACAATAAACATGAAAAAAAAATTTGACTAAAGGGAGAGGTCGTTCGATGGAATGCGAGCGGGCAGGGGCACGGAAGACCGTTACGTGCCCCGTGCGCGGATTGGATTGCGGGGCGAGGAGCCGTATCAACTACCGGTGGTGAGCCGGGATGTGGAGTGGGTCTGGCGGGTAATCCCGGGGGCCTCGCTCCGGACGGTAGCGCCGAGTGGTTGGCAGGCAGACCCTTGCCGTCGTCACTGTGTCTTTTTTTTACAAATATCTGGACTCTTTGGGCGCGCTGCATTTCACGATGCGTCAGTCAACCGCCGCGCCCCCTTGCTCGAGCAGAAACCCTACGCACGCTATCGAACTTAATACCTAGCTCGCTACCTTGGGAACGCGAAGACTGGGCAAGGAGATGCATGTACAGTATATCCGCATCCACCGACAGCAGGTGCAGGCGGGCGGGCATGCAAGATTGCATTCCGCTTCTTACTACTAGTACCTAGATACCTTTCCAGGTACCTGCCTGCTTGGTAGGAGAGGTACGTACCTCGGAGCGCTTGGCCGGGTAGGTACTCAGGTGCGGGTACGTACCGAGACACAGACGCTTGCTTAGGTAATGGCCACCCTTCCTTTCCCATTCCCACTCTTTCCTTCTCTCGCCCGTGCATCCATCGATGGATCGTGTGCCTCGCCATCTTCCCTGGCATCCATCCATCCATCCATCCGTCTGTTTCAACGTCCATCTATCCGTCCGCCCGTCCGTCCTCCTTCAGCCTTCTGTTCACCTTCCGTTCATATTCTGTACAGACCATCGCCCACGCTAACCAGCGGCCGGCCGGTCCGTTTCGGCGCCAAGCATTGGACACAAGGCGGCAGACAGACGCAGTCGAGATCACGCAGCTCGTTCGTCTCACCTGTTGTTGCGGGCAGTCAATCAACCGATAGTTGGAGAAAGAGAGAGAGAGGCCGGCACACACACACACACGCAGGCGCGCGCGCGCAGAGAAGGAGAGAGAATGAGAGAGCGAGAGAGACTTGGCACTGGTCACTGTCCCCTCTTCGGGCGCTGCTGTGCCTCTGATCTCTGATCGCCCGCCCGCCCGCCTTCGCTGATTCTGAAAATGATTGGGCGTTGAATCGCTTGGAAGTCCATCTGACAGAAGCCATCCATTCTTGGCCGCTGTTGGAATTGCCGGGCAATCAAATCGGCCCTCGATCGCCCTCGCCTCCGTTTCGTTCTTGCATCGTCCCTACGCGTCGCTGGTATTCGTTTCATCTCACCCCCGCGACATTGTTCGAGCCGGATCGCGCTCTATTGTCTACTGGAACGGGGCTGCATCATGCTCATTTCTTCCATCCACAATCACGCCACTTGCTCTTCTTTGACTGAACCTCGCCGACGCCACACATACCTTCCCAGTCTTTCTGTCTCTCGTCTCCAGATTACAGCGCTCAAGGCGCTTGCCGTCAGCGATACTTCTAGCCTGCGGGTACAACAGCCGATTGCGTCGTCAGCCCGTGCTGCTCTATTCTGAGGACAAACGTACCGTCGTTTGTTTGTCCACCCTGTTCCTGATCGTCAGACAGATCTTCCAACTCGGCAGACACGACGACAAAGTGTTCCATCGCTTGCTGTCCACCTTTTGAATGAATGATTCGGGTCCGGGGTCTATAGGTAGTTCATACGTTCAAGGGAGCAAACAAAAGACATTCGCCGCAAGCATGTCCACCCTACCGTCGTATCAAGATGCTGTTGCCAGACTCGATTGGCTCCAACTTGCCGCGTCATACGTCGGGGACAAGGACCTCGCCAGCCTCTGTTCCGTGAATAGACGATTCTACGCCCTCTTCGCACCCCGCCTCTGGAATGACCCGTTGGTCACCGTTCGACGCCTGGGACTGCATCCCAGCGACGGTACGTTTGTCTTGTCTCAGGCCTTGCCCGTCCGCCATCGCTGACCCGGCGCTCCTGTTCCGGTACACCAAGACTTGGACTGGTACCTCGCGTTTGTCTTTGATCGCATCCAGCGCCTGCGGCAGTCGACCCTGGCTCTGATCACCACTCTCGACTTCCGTGACTTTGCCAAAGACACTGCTCATTTCTCGTCCGATAATAGCTCCAGAACAATGCACTGCACTCTGCGCACATTGCCCAGAGTATTACCGAATCTAAGATGCATCCTCTTGGACGGCCATGTCGATGTAGACCCCGCCTTTCTAACTGCCACCCCGCCGCACGAAGCAGGGACGGGAACTATACCCCCTGGCAGCACCCAGGGCGTGCTGGCGCTCAGCCTGGCTCACTGCCAAACACAGCTGCCCAACGGCTTTTTCTCCTCGGATAGGGTCCAGCACCTGGTATACCTCGACGTCTCTGGTCTGCCGGGTTCCCTGCAGCCGCTAATAGCAGCCGCCAACGGACGGCGGAACCTCGGCCGCTTAAAGACCCTCAAAGCGAGGCGTCGAGAAGTCAACGACGCGCTCGCCTTGTCCCTGTTTGAAGCTTTCAAGAGCTCGCTGTGGAGCCTGGATATTACCGAAAACAACATTACGGATAGCATTCTTGATCAATTTGTCACTCACTGCTTCAATAGTCCGCCTTTGAGGTCTCAGTCCCGGTTCGCGACCGAGGGCAGACTTGTCTTTGATGGCCAAGGCAACGACACCTACGGGCAATTCATGTCCATCCAGGAGTCTGACTGGAGCGACACCTTTAGTCATCCGGAGCGTCACTTCGTCGATGCCCCCGCCTACTATGCGGATGCGAGTCGGGTTCTGCAGGAACACGAAGCAGTCCGGACCAATGGCTCAACGCCCCTCAGGAAAGACAGCGTGGACTACGTTAAGGCCGCAATTGCGGGGAGCATGGATCAGCCGGCGCCTGACTGGTCCGACGTGCCGTATCTCGACGTCTGCATTGCACCTGTGGGCATCACTCATCTGCACCTCTCAGACAACCGCGTTACTTCATCGGGCGTGGAGAGATTGATGCGCACCTCGCGGGGCCAGATAGAAGAGCTATCTTGTGATTCTCTGCTGTTTCAGCCGGCCCACCGTTCTGCCGCCAAGCAGTACCTCCCGTGGCCTAGTAATATGAAGCTGCGCGGTGCGTTGGGCTGCGCGTACGTCTTCCGTCCGGTTCTTTCGTCCAATCTCAGGGTTCTGCGCATTCACCATTCACTGGTAACTCAAATACCGACACTCGAGACTGATGGCCTGTCAACCGTGGCGCGCCTGTGGCTAGCTGAGACATTCATCAGGGAACGATCCGAGATGGCCTTCCCCTCGGCTTTCGAGCCGGATACGAACCCTCGACTGACGTCCTTGACTTTGACCAATATCCCACGTCGCTCTAATGGGACTTTGATCGACAAGCTTCTGCATTTCATCAGGCTGGCGGGCATACAAGAGTATGCGATACAGGCAATGGCCCACTCTTCGTCATCTCGACGGAGCCCTGTACTGCTCCGCGGCCTGCGTCATCTTCGCCTGGAATTCGAAGCCGACCCGATCGAGGACCCCCCCACCGGGTTCTCGGCCGTGGATGACCTCGATGCCGAAGAGCTCTTGAACAACATGGATGAAGGTGCGGGCTTCAGCTTCTTTGCAGGCGAGCGGCCCCAGCCTCGCACGTCCGCTGAGACGGCCACGAAGAAGAAAGCAACAGAAAGTGGCGCGCGTCCCCTGGGGCCGCACAAAGTCACTGCCAGCCGCTCAGCAGGCTTCCTTCGCGGCGAGATTGACGGTGAGTACATGATCTACAGCGACACTTGGGGCCAGCAGCAGATCGACCGCAAGGTATGGGTTGGCCCAGGTGTTCCGGGTACCTATGCCGCCGTCAATGAGTACATGAAGCTCGTGATGCACCCGCCGCTGAGGGGCCGAGTCGGGCCCGCGTCCCCGGCGCACGTCAGGGCTGGTGTTCCGCGGGGGGCGCTCCTCTTCCACGCAGCGTGGGACGCCATCGTCATGCCGCCGGAATTGAGACCGCCTAGAAAGACGGAACTCGATGGAATGCGGGACGTTCTAGAGGCGGTCAAGAGATTCCGCGCCCAGACCAGGGCGAGCTGCGAGGCCGCCAAAGGGGCGGCCGTTGAGGGCATGGCAGAGCCCACGAGGCCGCATCATTTCTTCTGGACCGGGAGGCTTGAGGTTTCCGCCCAGCAGAGCATGGCACACTATCGAACGCCAAGTTATTGGCGGTAGATCATTCTATTCTTTGGACTTTTTTTCTTTTTTTCTTGTCTCTAGCGAAATCTGCGTTTCGGACGAGTCCTGCGGGCACACCAACCTAATATTAGGTCATTTGTGATATGCACTCGTTTTGAATCAATCATGAACAGGCCAGGTGGAAAGGGGGCAGGGGGGGGGGGGCGCTTATGAGACATGGTCCCATATCTTGCACGTCTGTCTCGGTGATTTTGACAGCTGCGCCCAGAAACGCATAAAGACTAAAAGAGTACAAAACACATTTGCAATAATAGAAAACAATGCGTCGTCCGCATCTAGAACAGCGGAAGGGGGGGTCGCCGACTCAGGAAAGCGAGGCGGTGTACGCGGCCGTGGTGAACCTTGCGTTGGAGCCGACAAAGGGCTCGGTGCCGGCGCCGATGCTCTGGAGGATCTGCGACGCGGGCAGGCCCTGGCTGCCGACGAGGTAGGTGGCGAAGGCCTTGAGGTCGCCGCTGAAGCTCTGGACGCTGCCGCCGGAGGCGACGAAGCTGAAGACGGTCATCTGGCCGTTGGTGCCCCTGTAGAGGTCCCAGGCGCGGCCGGCGACGGTGGGCCGGGCGACGGGGCTGCCGGAGGCGCTGATGGGGCCCGCGCCGCCGAGGGCGCCGAGCCAGATCATGATCTCGTACTGGGCGGGCCCGGAGGCCGTGGAAGAGGTGAAGAGGTCGTAGGCGACGTTGGCGACGATGCCGGTGCCGGAGTAGCTGGCGGACGGGATGAGCAACAGCACAGTAGGAAGCGTACAACAGAGGAGGACTGAGAGGAAGAAAGAGAGAGAGACAGAGGGGGTGGCGGATGGGGAAAAACATACTTCCAGTTCCAGGTCGAAGGGATGCTATTGATGGCGCTCAGGGCCTTCTTGTTGACGTTGACGACGGCGTTGGCGTATGACTTGACGCTGTATGGGCCGCCGGACCAGGACCATGCGGTCGACCACTGCAGGCTGCCGCCCGAGAGGCCGGTCAAGGTCGTGCACTGGCTGCCCGTGCCGGAGGACGCGCCCCAGAGGTTGTTGTAGACGGTGTAGGTGCCGGTGACGGCGGAGCCCCACTGGTCGCAGAACGTTGCGGCGCGCTTCCCGACCGTCGGCGTCGGCGAGGCGAGGGCTAGCGCGGGGAGGGCGGCGGCGACGACGGCGGACAGCTTCATGATGGGTTGCTGGGGGGATGGTGATGAAGACCCGGGTGTTTATTGGGATGGACAAAGTTTGAGGACTTGACGGGGCCTGGATGAGACGGTCGAATTCTTGTATAGTTACGGCACCGAGCCCAAGCAGAGGAGTCCGAACTTTTATACACGTTGGAAATGTAACTGCTGAGAGGATGTTGTGCGTTTACATCGAGCTGGCTCGGAATCATCCTCCAGCCCTTTACCCATCATCCGATCACCCACGCTTCCGCATTGGGGCCCTTTGTCTTTGGCACATCAGGAAGCCTGCTGTCGTTGCGGGCCCATGGACGCGGGGATTCCGACAGACTCGGACGAGGAGATTCCTCCAACCCCGCCGTCTCTGTGAGCTCCTCTTCCCGACAACCGCTTCAGAGGGGACAGGTCACGAGCGTCCTTTCCCGCCAGAAGCCTGACCCGACCGAACGATCACACCCTGGCTCGACATAAATCTTCCGAGGCGGTGTCGAGCTAAGCCGTGAGCGCCAAGTCTTTATTGGCGGCTCTCCGCGGCGCGGTTGTGATTCCCCAGCGAGGTGGATTGGTGTCCGGGAGTTTGGAGAACCACGAATCAGGAGAACTCGGTTGTGGGGCTGAGCACCAGTGTTCCGTGTAAGACGTGGGCTTGTGGAGTTTTCTTGGGACCATGGTAAGGGAAACTAGCCATATTGCCGGTCTGTCATAGTTGATACCGTGGAAGGGGGGGGGAAGACGACTGAGGAAGCTAGAAAGGACCGCCATTTTTCTTCACGTTTCCGCAGTTTCCCGAAGAGACAGTCTATTGAATGGTATAAGCATCGTACCACGATACCCTCTATTACTACGCTGGTGATGTAGATGCGATAGATGATGCACGGCATCGGACCGAGCAGTATGTGCCGGCATTACTTGGCATCTCAGAACTCCCGGGCACGGCTTTCGACCGACGGGATTCGAGGACATATTTGGCCTCCGCAGAGACTGCCGGGGTTTGCGGGCTCGACTACCGCTTCCGCTACCCGGGAGGAGGCCCGGGGCCAGGCGAGGAGGCCGAAGGGCGGGATCGCCTGGCGGCATTGAGAAACGGCGATTGGCGGGAATCCACCGGGGCTTGATTGACCATGGACCAAGACGGAGAGGATCCGCACGTACACACGCCTTGGCCGAGGCTGTCGTTTCTCTGCGCTCATTCTTTGCAGGCTTTCAGCTACGTGCGTACGCAATGTGGGAGACTGTGGCAACCATGCCCGGTTCACTGCCATATCCCCGTCATCGGCTTCCTATGACCGTGTCTGAATGTAGGCTCCTGGGTGGCGGGCTCCGGCCTATCCTGTCCGGCCACAGGAGCCCCAGGCTAGAGTACATGCACGAGCTGCGGATGGACTACTCCGCGCTGTAACCGGAACGCTTTGCGCAAGAGAGTTCCAGGTAAAGTATACCATCTACTCGATCGTCTCTCAGAAGTGGTAGCCGGTTCTTTGGCGGCTCGAGACGTCATCGTGCCAGCTGCAAGGCTCCCTGGAACCGCCGCCGTGCACGGTACCATCTATGCGTAATGGAACGAGCCCGGGGTTGAGTGCCGAGCTATTGTCAAAAAAGATCGTCAGTTGCCACTGGGCGCTGCTGCTCCCGCATTCCCCCATCCGCCCATAACGCTGAAGCATCATAGTAGAGCTAGGTGACTCGCTCACCCTCTCTTGCCATCACATGCAAGTCTCTAATGGTACAAAGAGTTGGCATTTGCGTCATTTTCCTAAATATGAGTGTGTTCAAGTGCTGCAGCCCACTTTGAAGGACCGAAGCGTTTTCCCCTTGTTCCAGTCTCTCCAATAATAGTCACAACATGGCGGCAACAGACCCCAAAGCGTTATCTTGCCGATATCGTCCAAGAAACACTTGCAATATCGTTATCAAATTTCGCCCAGGCACCTTTTGATATTGTGGCGGCGCCGTACTGGGCTCTAAGTGCTTCTAGCCCTGAACCTCGAGAACTGGAGTCTGGGGAGGGTCTCGATGAAGGATGGCTCTCTCGTGGCCTCGCGGGGGAGACTTCAAAAAAAAAAAAAAAAAACTCCAAAAAAAACTCCAAAAAAAACTCCAAAAAAAAAGTGAGATTACGAGAAGTGACAAAGCCAGTCTAGCACGGAAAACCTCGCCATCTTCAGCCTTTACCCGCCCAGGTTCAGGAGTCCAGCCAAGCGGCCTAGAGCAAGCCCTCTGGCGGGGGAAGGGCCTTGCCTCTGCGGAAGTTTTGGTTTTTCTTCGTATCTGCAGAGTTGCCTCGCGTGGCTCAGCGGGCTTAACGGAAATGAGATGTGAGAGGGCTGTAGGCTGGCTTCGCTAGCTCGCTAAATGGTAGGGTCGCATTGCGCCATTGACAGACGCCATCGAGGAGCAGGGCTCGGGGACGACGTGCCTGGCCCCGGCCAACCTCCGCCACTGCACCGTGCGTCCTCTCCCACCAATCTGGGGAGATCTGCCTCGATCCTCGACATGTCTTGGTCGCCTACCTCGCTTTTGCTTGCCTCGGGGTCCACAGCTGGGCCTCGTACCTGATCTAGTGCAGACGCGTCGCGTCAGGATTGTAGTAGTACCGATAGGAATGTTTGTTGATGGTCTGGAGGAGGAAAGGGGGGGGTGGGGGGGGTGTCGGAACTTAGCGGCTTGTTCGAGTGAGTAGCGCAGCAAACTGAATGGACTCAACTCTAATTCGATATCATTGCTTTTCCTATCTAAGAGGGCGTGAGAGGTGTGCGTATCATGTGCTGTACAAACCATAGCTGTCTCAAGATAACGGCGCTAGAAGAGGGTTGGTCTAACGGGAAGGGATTGTGTTCCGATTCCGAGGAATGACATTTGAGTTGTTTCCAATCCCTGAGGGCAACTCAACACCATACTGTCTCATCCAGCCTGCATTCCCGATCTGAAGGAGAGCAGGGGAGTCCTGGGTATGGACTCTCGGTTCCACGTGGTCGGGACGTCGATACCTGACGCAGAGCGTGGGTTGAGCGTACGCCAAAAGAGGCTCTGAGAGGAAAGCAAAGGGTGGGACAGGTGAAGTCGCCATGCAACAGGGGTTGTTGAAGTTGGACTGAGACATGTGACGCACGCCGGCCGGTACGGCTTTCGCGGCCGGCCTAGGTCCCTGGACATGGGCTTGGCAACCACCAATGGAACAGGCACCCGTCGTGGAATGGAGACGGGTAAGTCGCGCGGATGTTTCCAGGTAGATTGCCCTTCACAATTAGTTAGGCCAGACCTCGCCGTCAGGCTGTTGGCCTTCTTCGGCGTTGTGACCGAAAGCCAAGACATGAACCGGTTGGCGTGTGTCGGATGAGGCACTTAAGGTCTCGACAGAGCTATCTTTTGGCTTGCTTTTGTTGTTTTCCACGCGCTTTTATCACACCTTAATTCGAACAGTCAATGGCGACTAGTGGTGCCCTCAGTACATGCACAAGAGCAACCTTCCAAGGTATACAGCGCTTGGCAATTAGACTCTGCGACAAGATGGCACATCGAAATGTGAATTCGTGAGGCTTCTGGGACTGAATACAATATTGGAGATGCGCCCTACCTATAAGAACCATCGTACAGGCGATCGGCCGAGGCTTGGTCACCATGGCGTATGGCGTCCTTACCCGGGCGTGGCATATGCCATCGCCCCGCGGAGTCCGTTTCGCATGCGTGGCTGATAGAGATACCAAGGCGGTCTCTCGTGGGGTCGCACAAGTACACAGACAGTTGTGATCTGGCTGACGGGCGTAGAAGCTATTGTCTAGAAGTCTCCATCAGCATGTCTCTGCTAAGTCTGCAGCTTAGAGAATCGGGACACGCGTAGCTACGTTTTAGTGCTTAGTGCGTGCGATTCTCCCTCCAACCCGCTGGCAGATGAGGCTATGGACTGCAACGCTAGGGTATGCAGGAAGATATGATCCGGGGAATGTAGGTTGGTCCTCTTTAGGAAAGGACAGCCCTGGCTGAGGAACAGATTGTCCCTCGGCCTTGGGTCTCGGAATCTGCGACAACCTGCTTCTCACGGGTGGTCAGATACTGGTCGAGTACCCGAATAGCCAGCCAACTGCGAGATTCTCGCGGCCTGAGGTTCTCGCGCAGCGGGGAAGCTCTGAAGGAAGATGTCTCTGATTATTTGCGTTTGATGCATTAGTGCACCGGGGCTGAGAGACGTAGCAGCTGCGGGGCTCGGCAGGGGGCAGAGCTGATCGAGATCTCGATGACGACGTAAAGATACAGGTATTCTGAGATCAAGTTTTTGCGGGTGGCTGCCCGACTCTGTACGATTTGTCACATCGCCATATTTGCCTGACAGGTAACGGACAGCGTGACCTTGGCAACAACCGTTTGACCGGTTTTAGTCTAGAACCTTACGGCCCCTTGATATCATTGAACGTGAGGCTTCTTTCAATGCTTTTCTTGTGCTTGATGGTTGGTGTCAGCAGCCACCTTGGCAAACGACCGTGATGCTGATGGAAGAGGATGGGTGAATGGATATGCTATTAGCGATGTATTCTTCTGCTAAATATGTTGGGATGGAATCCTCGTTTTTATAGTTATCTGATTCTTGTTACGGTGGGAAGTTTAGCGCCATAGTGACTGGCTGGTACGGCGAGTAGATATAAACGTAATAAGAGGATGAGGAAAGTAGACGTGATGGGTTGTGATGCTTCGACCGTATTATGCCCTAGGTATTCATATCACAATCAGCGAATATACTCTTGGTACTTCAACTTCACAGATAGCTTCGTGGGTACGAATCGAATGCTTGGCTGAGGGCCTAATAACAGCAGCTTATGCTTAAAAAAGCAGCCCGCAGCTGGGTGAATGTAAGTAAGATGTGTATCTCAGTAAGCCTTCGTCATAAAACGAGAATAGCTCCATTGAAGCTGAATACAAGATCTAATAGTCGTATATAAAGAAAGGAAATCGTTAGATGACGATGGACTCGACTAATGAAGAAATCAAGTCCAATACCGGCGCTTCGATGACGAGATTGCCGTCTCTCCAATCAAATCCTACACCTTCATCTTACTTGATCATCTTCTCTTGACTGTCAATGTACCGCTGCATCTGAGTGTTGAAGTCTCGTTTGAAGGTGCTGACATTGGCAAAGGCCCTCTTGATGTGTGCCTTTTTCAGCTTGTTGCTCTGTCCACGGTCACTCTCGGCCCGCGCCAGACCGAGAGCCGTGGTAACAATGTTGCGAATCTGCCTTCCGTCGAAGCCCTCTTTATAAACAACCTCTTCGAGCCATTCCTTGATATCTTCGTATTTGTCTATCAGACCCTTTTCGTCCAGCTCGTCCAGGAAGCCAGTGAAGATAGCCTCCATCTGCTTCTCCTTGAGGGTCTCGTAGCGAATCGCTATATGGATTCGAGACGGAATCGCAACATCGAACTCGGCGATTTGGTTTGTCGTTAAGAACATTATCCCTTGATAATACTCAAGCACACGCAGGAACACTGACACCAGAGTCAACTTGCTGTTGCGGAATTTCTATTGACACATTGCACTTACCCGAAACCAAAGCGTTCTTGTCTGTTGACCGAATAACATTGCCTCGGCCGCGGCTCTCGAGGAAGACATCAGCTTCGTCACTATGAAATGATCAGCCAAGTTTGCAAGCTAGACTATTAAAAAAAAAGATCACTAACATGAGCAGGATCGCTTGCCACTTCGTTGCCAGATCGAAGACTCTCTGGAGATTAGCTTCGACGTGCTTTGCCTTTGTTCCTACATCAGCGACGCTGATAGAGAACAACGGCTTCCGGGTGGCGATGGCGATTGTCTCGGCTGTGGATGTTTTACCAACACCGGGGGGGCCTGCGACCGTTAATAATCTTGTGAGAAATGCGTAATTTCCACAACAAAGAATACACGCATGAGCTGCTTCTTACCATACAGAAGGATGATGAGACCCTTCCCCTTGCCTGAGATGATGTCGTTGACCTCGAGTTTATCGTCTTCTTCCTCAACATTGTTTTTCCGCGCCGTGGTAGACGCATGAGACCGGACCAGATCTAAAAGGAGGGCCTTCGTAGTGTTTTCTTCTGTGATTCGAGAAGAGTTAGCTAAGCCGTGTTCAGTTACAAGCCTAAAGGATCTCACCTTTCTTGCCCCTCTTGATCTTCGTGTTGTCTATGTCGTCGGCCAACTTGAGCCGGGACTCCCAGGCGGTTCCTTGGTTCTCTGCCTTCAGGAATTGAAGCTGTGTTACTTGAAGTTGGGCCCACTGCTTCTGTTGGAGAATATAGCCCAGCACACGAGGTGGGCACATGAGATACTGCTCATCGTCCCAAGTTGAGTCGGGTTTCACAAATTTGCGGTCGTCGAACCGTGTACGATACCGCTTCACCAACCCATCATTCTCCTGGCAGTCTGAACAACCGCATCCGGTGCCTCCCAGGCTTGGTTTGAGCCCGCCGTTCCTTCCGTCAGCCCCGCCATACTGAGAGAACGCGTCATAGTCCACCATGACTCTACTTTGGATCTAAGTCAAATGTTAACAAAATTGTAAGAAAAAAACCAGAAGCGCTTACGTTGACAGATTTGGCAGCTGTGCTGGCTGATTCGTTGGGCTGTCTCTGTGGGAAGCCATACATTCTGGCCATGTCAGCCATGTGAAATGAACTGGCCGAGCGTAGATCAAAATCATCCATCTGTGAATATCTCTCGTCAGTTCCGAGTTCGCCCCTTAGGTGTCTAGGAAAGTCTTGCCTCTTGGTCCTGCTTCATGCCTGAGAACCCTTTAGTCTCCAGAATTGAGAGACCTTGATAGTTAAAAAGCCTGGAGTCGTTCCTAGCATTGCAGATGTTTCGGAACTTCTGGCCGCGCTCTATGAGCTTCTCTCGGACTTTTTCCTTTTCCTTGCACAAGTCGAAAGGATAAAATGGGAGGGAGGTGAGCGGGAGGTGTCCGTCGAATTGCTCGAACTCGAGAGTGAACAAAGTACGGCTGAAGGAGCCGTCCTTCCAGTCGTAAGACCAGGCATCCAACTTCCAAGGAAGCGGCTCACGCATGCTCGGGTCTCGCCACGGCCAAAACATCTGGTTGTCCTTTACGACGAAGACCTGATCTTCTCCCTGGAATGGTTTTCCGTAAACAAGCATGCCGGGTGGGAACACTGTCCACATGTCCTCGAACTGGATTGTGTTTGGGGTCTGCTTCTTGTAGTTGGGCCGCATCTTGAAATACTTGTCCAGCTTTTCGTCGCCTGAGGAGGTTCGGATAGTGTCGAGCAGAAGCTTCAGATCCTTGCGGGCCTGCATGTTTTCTTCATCCTCCTCGGCCTTTTCAGCCTCAGCAAGCAAGTCATCGTACTGATAGACAATGTGGTCGTAAGGTGAAGAAAGCGTAACAGGATCCTCGCGGAAAATGTGGTAAGGGAAGTGGCCCAGATACTTTTTAAGAAGGTTCCACAGGTTCGCGCTGACAATGTCGATTTCAGATCCGTTCGGTGTCTGATACGGCGAAAATTTGTTTTCGTAAATGTTCTTGCGCAAGATGAATGCGAACTTCTCACGATCGAACTCTTCGTCCTTCGACTTCTTGACTTTCTTCTCCTCTTCGATTGGCTCACCGGTATCGGGATCTCTTCTGATGATGACGACTTTCACTCTGGATATGGGCTCTTGTTCGTCTTTCTGTAGCACCATGATTAATCATCATCGCCTTCAACAAAACTTTATTGCACGCTCACTTTTCCTTCTTTCAAGTCATCTCCTGTGGCCTCGTCGGTCTTCTTTTTCTCTGCCACTTCATTCAAGGCGAGGGCGGCCTCCGTGAGCGGGGTGGCTTTGTTTCTAAGTTCCAGCTCGATGAGTCTTTTCTCAAGGGCAGCGATCTTGTCCTCCATTGACTGAGAGAATATCAGCTTAAAGGATTGATACACAGAATCAAAATTTCGTACCGTGACTGTAGGAGTCTCCGTTATGTCCGCCATTTTCAAATACAATTCAATCTGCCCAACCAACTTTTGAGGAAGAACCAAGTGTCAAACAGCGGCATACGACAACGTGTGAGGGCGGGTTCAGAAAGGCTTTTATCTTCAAGGGGGCAGATCCAAATCCCTACAGTGGGAGTATGTGTATCGAGCGAAGGCGCTCGGCCAATGAATCGGAGGAAACTTGTACGACGTCCTGTGGTACCCGAACCCTTATACGGCAGCCTGCTTCATGTTGCAACGGGCGAAATGCAGTCAGCACTGGTAATGGTAAGATCAGGGGTTGATCCAACCAATCCCAAGGCTTGTAATCATGTTGCCGATGGCTGTTATCCGTTTTTGTGTCACTCGACCTTCGTGAGGAGGCGCAGCTGCATATATTGATGCAGGTCCTCGAGCTAGGGTCATGATACTCATCTTGGTCTCATGCACCTCAGATGCGTATAGTCCAATGATAAGATGACGGGCCACCCGTATGCTCGCTTCGTCAATCTTCGATAGGCGCGATGGCTTGTCCACGTTGATTTCTGGCAAATCAGCCGAAGCACCCTTAATGTGTCGACTTTGCTTCCAGCGGCCCCCATGGGCAACATAACCATCTTTGGCTCCTCAAGGGGTCGCCTTTTTGTATTCTCTTCCAGCACAACATTTCCCCCGCATCAAGCTTGGAGGGGCCACGCAGTCAGCTTTGTCGCCATGTCTTCACAAACCCACCCAATCACCCCTAACAGAGGCAAACGATTCGACGAGAAGAATTTGTAAGATAGTGAACCACCACAGGCTGATTGAGGCTCATTTAACGAAGTCGAAAAGGGAGAGACTCAGGGATTGCGACTCCAAACAGGGGCAATTCAGGGACAAAATCGTCAATGGACGCAAGTTTATCACGGAGAAAGCCGCCTTGGATGTCCAAAGTCGCGAAGATTTTGAAAGCTTCTTGAAGACCACCCAAGGGGCCAGAGCCCAATACGATGCGAAACGCGAGAGCGGGATGGGACGGGTGGGTAAGGGCATGACCAACCTGGCGGCATCGGCAAACGACATCTTGCAGAACATCAGCCCCATCCTGGATCTTGTCAAGGACTTTGGGGCGCCGTACGGCGGCATGGCGATTGGCACAATTTGTTTCGTGTTTGTGGTAAGATTAGTTACCGCCTGCACTTTTCGCTTGAGATTTGGCCTGAGTCTCAATAACACCGAGCAGGTGGCTAAAAACCGAGCAAGAATGGACGAACAGATAACTACTACATTTTCGAACATCAAGGATCGACTTCCAGGAATCAAGGTATATCAACGTATATATGCCGATGACCATGAGCTCGACAGGGAGCTACAGACCAAGATTGTAGAAGCCTACAACAGCTTTACTGATTTCTGCATGGAAGCTTTCGAGTTCTACACTCGGGGCGGTTTCAGTGAGCCTATTAGAACCACTCATCTATATGGCTACTGACTCTTAAAAACAGGTCGATGGTTTCAATCATTGCAAATCAACACGTACCTTGACGAGCGCAGCGCTTTGGTGCAGAAATCCATCGTCGATGTTAGGCTTCTGTGCGAAGACCTCCTCAACAAGAACGTAGACATTGTGAAGAATGAACTAAGAGACGTCAAGGCAATAAACATAGGTCAGTATCCGTGTTTGGGCCTGGTAATGGTTTGCGCTGACATTTGAAGTTTCCAGGGCTGGAGGGCAAGATTAGAGGTTAGCTTAGGGTCGAAGGGCCTGCTCATCTACTAAAGTTCTGTTGCTGACTTGATGCAATATCAAGGCCTCGAACGGCAACTATCAGGTTCGTTTTCAGATCAATCTTCGGATCAATCCAACATGCCTCCCAACTCTCGAAACAACGAACAAGCTTCCAACAAAATAGCTAATAATTATGCCATCTTATCATAGATCTCCAAGAAAATACTGACAAGATCAACCTGGAGAAGATCAGCGAGTTCCTTGGAGTTCTTCCGTTCCCGGACGATAACCGACACTTCAATCTTAGCAGACATCAAGGCAATGTTGCTGCTGAGTTTAGTCGGAAGAATCACTACTCGGGCGCGACTGTCGAAGAGAGAATGCAGGCAGTCGAGAATGACTCGGTTTACCAGGAGTGGCTCGTCTGTTCCCGGTCACGCGTCCTCATCATGTCCGGTGCGAACGATAACCTCAGCGCTCACCACTGCTGGGTGTCTCCGGTGGCACTCAACATGGTGGCCAGATTGAGGGGCGACAAGGGCCTGGCAGACTCGAACATATGCGTGTTTTATCTGCTCGGACTGCGTGATAAAGACGACACCTGGGATCACGTGATTTCCTTCTTGATTTACCGCCTCCTAGAGTTGAACAAGGGGGCCCTGCGGAACGAGGAGCAGTGCCGTCAGTTCTGGGCCGACTTGCAGTCATACGCCGAGCTGAGAGCCGACTCCGCAGAGACGAAGCCAAAAGATGTGACTGAAAAGCTGGAGCGGATAGCTCTCAGGGCTCTGGGTATGTTTGATGCCGGAAAGACAATCTGGATCATTCTTGATCGCGTAGATAGGTGCCATGTGATACCAGGGCAGAGCAGGAAGACGAACCGTAGGGGTGGGCGGTCTTTACTGCGAATGATGGTTCACCTAGCGGAGAAATCCTCAGTATCTGTCAAAGTTCTTGCTGTGGTCAACAGGGCTGACTGGCACATCGAGGACCAGGCCGACGAGCTAGAAGGGAACATTGCGGGAAGTATGGTGGTACGGACTTATCGTCAGAATGGCGAGCGTCTCTTTGGAGATTTGTAGAAAGTGATGGATTCTAAATGTATTGTGTATATCGGTGGCGGAGACAGGTGAGCGCCCGAGGCGCGCGCGGCGGCAAGCATGATGAGGTTGATGGGGCCCACGCTGCAGACCAGAGCGATAACGCTGAGGGCCAGGCCGGCCATTCAGATGCCATGTATCGCAACACTCAGGGGCTCAGGGAGGGCACTATCAGGGTAGGAGATGTTGTCAGGGATCCTGCTGCGCAGCTCTTCGCTGAAGGGGCGAGATCAGGGCTCCAGCAGGCTCTCCTTACTTATCAAGGCCAATCCGTACATAGTAGAGCGGGATTAGGGATGGCATCAATCAGAATTAAAAAAGGACTGATCAGCCCGCGAGATTAGACATAATTTTCAACACATCTTTTCCGACTTTTGTTTCTTAAAAATCGTGAACTCGAGCATTACAACCTCCTCAATGCAGTTCGCACGTGGTAACTTAGGCGATAGGAGCAGTTCGCTAGCTCCCATCCGAGTTTGAGCCTTCCGATCAGTCCTTGAAAGCTCTGGTCTTTAGCCTTCACTCAAGATGATCAGAGCTAGAACCTGAGTTGCTTTGTGTTGTGTAGTGTTGTTGTGTTTGTTCACAGCTCCGCCACGACTAAAGTCCCGAACCACACCTCTACACGCTTTCAATATCTGTATCGATAATTAGATCTGTGGTCAGTCGTGGTTTAAATTAGGTGTTGGAAAACCCCACGGCAGTGTACCAAATATACCATTGAGCAACGGTGTCCTAGCTGTTTCACATGTTGGGACGTATAGAAGAGTAAGAATGTCGAAAGGAAACGGCGGATCTTGGTACGTATAACCTATGTCATGTTCCGTCATTGGACGACAGTCAAATCACTAGTTCTGAAGAATAGCGAGGTGGAGATGTGCCAGAATTGTTTCGTAGCACACATTATACCTCCACATAATTTTCAAGGCTAACTAGTGCCAGATGGATTCGTGGTTTACTTAGTAGTTGATGTATCATATTTATACCGTCTAATATGGACATGTGGCGGTAAGTTCTATGCAATCGGCCCAAAGAAGCTAAAACGTCCATTGGGGTCGTACTTCGTCTTCAGAGACTTGAGACGGTCCTGGCGCCACTGCTCACTGCCGTACCACTCTTTTGGTGATTCATTTCCGAAGGCATAATTGATGTAGATGTGCTGTTCGGGACGTCCACTTCCTTCGTGTATGATGTCGCGAAGCTGGTTGCCCAGCGTGGCAGCCTGCTCGTCAAGGTCTGCTGCACCACCAGAGGTGTAATGTATGAGAGGGGCCAAAAGGAGGTTAGCGTCACGGTGAGCAAAGGCTGTCGAGTCGCTCTTGATAGATTTGACGCCCTCATTCGAATATCCTTCGAGCAAGAAGATGGAGTTATTGAAGGTTGAGTCGCCCCTGATGGAGGATGCAAAGAGATCATATGCCTTGCGTAGAGACTCAACGTTGTATGATTCAACATAGAGGGGAAAGCGGGGGTTGTTGAAACCTCGGCCTTGGCAAGAAGAGGAGTTAAGGTCAATATTAGTCCATGTTGCGAGGTCGAGATAGGTTCCGGACTCAGGAGTCGACGAGATGGGGCTAATGTCGTGAAAAGGTTGGGTGTAGGCGGGGTCGACTGTAGTAACACCCTCTTGAACGATCCAGAACAAAACGATGGGCTTGAAAACAAAGTTAACCATGTTTTTGAATGCCTTTCAGATGGATAGTGCACTTACGTTCTCTGGATCAGCATCGGGCTGGTTGAGCCAGTAAGACCAGTTTATAACCTCAGCCGCTTGAGTACCGTTCTTGAGAAGGTGCTCGTTGGCGGCTTGGTAAACTGCTTCGACCTTGTCGCCGCTGAATATAAGAGTCTCGATCGCCCAGTCACGGTGCTCGGTGTCATAAATCTTGACATTAACCGATGTGACGATACCGAAGTTGTGGCCCGCGCCCTTGACGGCCCACCAGAGGTCCGACGTCTCATCGATGGTCTGCAGGGTTCCATCGGCAAGAACAATGTTCATCGAAATGAACTGATCAGCAACAAGGCCGTGGTGGCCTTGTAGCCATCCGTGACCACCTCCCAGAGCAGGACCCAGGAAGCTGACGCATTCACATGTTCCTGTTACTGTGGCAATTTTTAATACCACCGGACCTATTGGGTGACGAAGGAGTGCAAGCATTGCAACTTACAAGTCTGCTTTCCAGCTTCCCAGAGTCTGTCGGTGACAAGCTTGGACCTAGTGCCGCCGCCAATCTTTGCGGTCTTGCCATCCTCGGAGATTTCAACACCGCTCAGCTGGTTGATGTAGATCTCGATGCCGTTGTCCATGTTCCCGAGCGTTGTGATGGCTCCATGCATGCCATTGTATGCTAGGAAAGGAACACTCTTCTCGTTGGCGAATTTGACCTAGACGATGATCATTGATCAGCGAGTGGCCGAACATGAGCCACGAAAACCAGGCGCCTAGGAAACGATTGCTGTAATCATGTGCTTACAGTCTCGGCAACGTCATTCTCGGTGCCAGGAACGACAACGAGGTTAGGCCTCGGTGGATTCAGGTTGGACCACCGGAGTGAGGCCTCGATAAACTCCGGGGTGCCAGGCTCGTAAATCTTGGTGGTAGACGAGAGCCTCTCTCCAAGTTCGGCCGTGTCTCTGCGACGGATATCACCAAGAAGTTGACGGGTGAAGGGGACGTTGAGGCATGCCGCTGTCATCGCCCACGCACTTACGGCTACGAGGGCCTTCATCTTGAGTCGATGCATCTGTGCGGAGAAGGGGAGACGGAACAGCGGGCGGATTGCAAGAAGATGAGCCTTCACCACACAAGGATGACTGTTATACTGATTGCCAATTCGCCACCCAGGTCTCCTCGCAAAAGCTCGAAGAAAATGTGACGATGGCAGTAGGACAGACCTCCCGATGAGCGTTGCTGGCACCATGTACTTTGCTGACCAGCAGCACAGCAACCTTTGAGTAATATTTTATTCAGTGGTGCAAGAAGCACGAGGACGAGCGGAGTGTTCCAGACACAACGTTGACCGATCTTCAATTTTGGCTCTTTGCCAGGGGACGCCCCCGCCATGGGGTTGTAATGCAGTCGGCACCACTCTTTTGTGTCACCGAACCAGCTCCTAGAGAACAAAGTAGGAAGGAAAGTCGCCTCCCAACCCTGCTCGATATGCGCGCGACCCATTGGCAATGGTCTGATCAGAATATCCCGGAGCACCGGGGCAATCGATCCCGAGTCTTCCACCTTCCGAGTGGGGCATTGATCTGCGCATAATTAACCATGCAGCGGAGGCTTACGAGCTTCGAGGACTTATCCGAGCTGTTCTCTTCTCTTCACTTGCCCGCATGAGCCGGTTGAATAACCACATTGGCCAAGCAGGAAAAGCAAAAATGGCAAAGGAAGAGCTGTCAAGACTTGCCGTGTGGGGTATTAATATATGATAAATATATTACTAGTGTCTTTCGATGGCGGCGCAAACTGTTATTTTCTAGATGACGAACCTTTCGAGCGCGACCATTTTTGTCGACCATTGCCTTCTCGATCACCGGAAGATGCTAGAGAAGCTAAGCTTGTCGGATTATCTAGCTTCAACAAGCCCCAACTGGGACGACCATGTATGAGGGAGGTGTACAGCACGTGACCCGACCTCAGCCACAGTGAGGCTGGTGCTTAATCAGCTGTTTGCTGGGTAGCAACGTCGAAGGTCTAGACCTTCAAGACACAAAGCAAAGACGCGTCGGGGTATGGTATTGAATGCATCTGATCTAGTGCATCTGCGGCATGACGTCAAAATCCCCTGTCAATCATCCAAATTCAAGGCAGTATCCGTACAGCCTTCAAGTTCCGCAGGTCGCTCGACGCCCAGTCCCAGCAAACCATTCGTGTTAGCGTTGCGCCATTTCCAGAAACGGGGGCTCTCATGTGCTTTTCGGGCGTTCCAGCAGGTATCGCACCGAGCGACATGGCCCGAGGGGCTGGAATGCCGCGATCCGGTCGTTTGATTTGCTGCATGTCGCCGTGTCAACCCTCTCAACTCTTGAGCCAATTCTGGGAAACATGGCAGCGGCGATGGCTTGCAAAATCGGCCAATGGCGTGCGTGGCAGTGTGTTCGCTACGGTCGGTGAATATGACAAGGAGTTGTCGACCATGAAACCACGAAAGGCGTCTGTTCCCTCGTGCGACACGTCCTTTTCCTCATCCCGACTCCTGACCAAGCGCCGGTACTTCTTCATCTCTTTACCCCTCCGCAACCCCTCACCGTGATTTCCCAAGTATCCCCAAGCCATCTACCAAGCGCCCGTCGACCGCGACGACTCAATTGCCCACCATGGGAGACCAGGAGCCGACCCCCGAGAACCACACCATGATGCAGGGCTTCGAGTGGTACGTCCCCGCCGACCAGAAGCACTGGGTGCGGCTGGAGAAACACGTTCCGCAGCTCAAGCAGTTTGGAGTCGACAACATTTGGATCCCGCCAGCGTGAGCCTCTTCTGGTCGTTCCAGTGACGCCGCGACCGGCCAGCTGACATGCAATTCTAGATGCAAGGGCTCGTCCAAGACAGGAAACGGCTATGATATCTATGATCTGTTTGTCTTCCAGCACACTCCGGCTCGAGCATCCAAGCTGACCTCAGTAGCTACGACCTGGGCGAGTTCGACCAAAAGGGCTCCGTTGGGACAAAATGGGGCACAAAGGAAGAGCTCCTGAAGCTTGCACATACCGCCAAAGACAACGACGTTGGCATTTACTGGGACGCCGTCCTCAACCACAAGTTCGCCGCCGACCGCAAGGAGAAGTGTCTCGCTGCCGAGGTCGACCCCGACGACCGCACCAAGTTCGTCAGCGACAAGTACGAGATTGACGCCTGGGTCGGCTACGATTTCCCTGGCCGCAAAGGCAAGTATAGCGACATGAAGTACCACTGGTATCATTTCAGCGGTGTCGACTACAACGCCAGGAACGAGAAGACTGCCATCTACAAGATCATGGGCGATAAGGGTGACCAGCAGTGGGCCGACAGCGTCGACAACGAGAAGGGCAACTAGTGAGTTTCGGCCGCCACATTGCCTTTTTTTTTTTTGGCTTCGAGTTTCTTGCTGACGCTCTCGTGTTTCCAGCGATTTCTTGATGGGATCTGACCTCGACTACGACCACCCCGAAGTCGCAAACGATGTGCTGAACTGGGGCAAGTGGTTGGCCAAGGAGGTGCCCCTCCAGGGAATACGGTTTGACGCAATCAAGCACTATAGCGAGGACTTTTTGCGTCAGTTCATCACCGAGCTGGACAAGGAGTACGGCCAGGGGTGGTTCTTCGTCGGCGAGTTCTGGAAGGACAGTCTCGACGACATGTCCGAGTACCTGGCGCGGATGGGCAGGCGCTTCACCCTCTTCGACGCTCCCCTGGTCTACAACTTCAGCGAGATCAGCAAGGGCGACTCCGCCGATATGAGAAAGGTTTTCGATGGAACTCTTGTCCAAAAGGAGCCAATCAACGCCGTTGTATGCTTTCCAAGCCCTCCATCTCTTGCATACAATCTAACTGTCGCAGACTTTGGTAATGAACCACGATACGCAACCTTACCAAGCGCTGGAGGCTCCCATTGAACCTTGGTTCAAGCCCCTGGCGTACGCTCTTATCCTTCTCCGCACAGAGGGCTACCCCTGCGTGTGGTACGGTGACATCTACGGCATCAAGGGAGAGCACCCCTTCCCCCCATCGTGTGGCGGGGCTGTGCCCAAGATGACGCTTGCGAGGAAGCTATATGCCTATGGCAAGCAGGCCGACTACTTTGACTACCCGACGTGCCTCGGCTGGGTCAAGTACGGAACCTGGGACCGTCCCTTCGGTTGTGCCGTCGTCCTGAGCAACGCCGGCCCCGGGTCGAAGCGCATGCACGTCGGTGAGATGCATGCCGGCGAGGTGTGGACTGATGTTCTCGGGTGGAATGACCGGGAGGTCACCATCGGCGATGACGGCTTTGGCGAGTTTGTCTGCTCCGGCACGTCCGTGAGCATTTTCGTCAATCGAGAGGCGGACGGCAGGGAGAAGTTCAACAAGGAATTGTGAGTACCAATCTCTCTCCAAACGAGAGCTTATTGACTAACTTGGGGCAGTGACTCCAATATCTACGAGGAGTAGCCGAGAAGCTACCTCTCATTCACCGTTGCAAGGTCCCATTGAGGCTGGCCCCGAAATGAAACAATTGAGTTTCGGACGTTGCAGAACGGGTGACCATGGCTGTAGCAAACGCATCATAAACTTAGACAGAGTAATGCAGCTATTCTCAAGCATCACTGAAGTGTACAAATACAACCCCTGGTCTCAGTCCCTTGTATGGGGTTCCGGATATTGCGATGGCCCACTGAACCGTCCACTGTGATTGAACAATACAAAGCCACTATTAACACCATCATCAACATCGAGACCTTCACTCTCACCGGCAGAGGGATGGAGGTAAGCCCACCTTTCAACGACATATTATGCACAATCTTTTCTGGTGCAGCTTCCATCATATGCCTCATTTTACTTGAATTTTGTAACGCATCACCGTTCTTGATAACAAGAGGCTTTACAAGACTCCATTCAACATCATGGCTATTGGTATATCGTTCGTTTAACTCCAATAACGGAACACAGAACTTCGCACTAGCAACATCTATCAAGCGCTGCTCAACTGACTCCTGTCGTTACACCCTGAGTTCCAACCTCTCTGAGACGTCTGTATTTTCAGTTCTTCCTCTGACTTTATTCTGAGGCCATGGTTGTTCTTGCCATGCATTTGGTCAACATGGCAACCAACTGTTACTGTGGTTTTGATGTTACGGCTCTAGACTAGCAAATAACACTCGGAAGTCGAGATCGCAAGGCCACAATATGCATCCAGTTTTGATTAGATAATAACTGACGTTGTACTAGACTTTATCTTGAATATCATAGTGAGACCGAACGAAGAACCATCAATCAAAGAGAATTAGAGCATGTACAATATGTAACAACCGCATTGTTTTTCTTGCCCGAGTCCTTTCCTCGTATGTAACTGCGTTACAAAGAAACTTGAGTGACTGCAGTCTGGAGTACTCGTGGATTAGCTAGAAAGGACGATGATAGAGACGGAGGCCGAGGAAGGGAAAGGACGAAAGGTCGTGAGGCAGAGAGACGAAAAAGGAGGGACGTCTCCAGTCACTTCTTTCCTTTTTCAAATTCTCAAGAACTTCACCTTTTCTCGGGGTTTTCTTTCTTTCCGACTACTCTTATTTCCACTTCCGCGTGCCTGTCCTCATGCCTTGCCTTGGTCCCGACTGGCAACCCTCACCTTTTGGGTTCCACTTCGAGAAACTTCAGCTCTCTACTCGCACCACATCCTTTTTCCATCGCCTTTATTCTTTTCGTTATCCGGCCTCCATTTATTTACACAGGCGGCTCTTCTCATTGATAAGGCATCCAATACTTTAATATTTCATCGCCAATAATGGATTTCGACGATGAAGAATCTCTCTTTGGCTCTCCGCCAACGTCGCCAAAGAGGCAGCCAACAGTCGGTGCTCCGAGAGACGATATTCCTCTTGTTCTACCCGGCATGGGGTTTAACCCGTCCTCAGTGACTAACCTGGCGACCTTCACGAGTTCTTCTACAACACAGGGCCAGTCCACTATGCCGACCTCACTTCCAGACGCCCGTGAGGCTCCTGCACGAGCTTCAGACTTTGAAAGCATCTCCGCATCCACCAGCGTTCACCCACTTGCTGATCAACAAGCTCCCCGAGAAACAAACCAGTCTAGGCCGTCTGTATACAGCGCGCAGACATTGGAATCCCTCAGGAACGCTACGAGCCCCATTCGTCTCATTCCGACTGTGCCTACTGGCACTCCATCCATCCATGCGCCTCTACCAGCCGCCACACCCATTTCGCTTCTGAACCAAAGCTTTGTTCAGCGAGGCAGATATCCTACTCCACCAACCACTGCTGCAGCCTTGCCGCACAGCTCCATTTCTGGCAACAACAACGCTACGGCGTCAAACAGAGCCGCTCAAAGATCCAAGTGGTGTATCAAGTGCAGGAAGGACAAACCGATATCAGACTACGTGCACATGACTCCCATGGGACAGCATATCCTTCGGAACACATGCGCTGGCTGTCGAGAGAAGAGACGCGTCTCAAGTGCACGTGGCAAGAACAAGAAGGAGGAGACTCAAGTCCCGAACCGGCTCCAGGCAAAGTATTCCCAGCAGCCACAACATCTTCATCATCAGCTGCAGCACCAGCAGCAGCAGCATCACCATCAGCAGCAGCACCAGCAGCAGCAGCATCAGCATCAGCAGCAGCATCAGCATCAGCAACACTACCAACAGCAGCAGCAAAACTCCGGAGGACTTGATGGCCTCTCTACTCAGACGAATCGATCGTCTACTCTCTCGTCGATGACCCCTGGATTCTCTAGTCTTTCCTTTGATAATTCGTTGGCTGATGCACAGCTGATTCGAGATAGCCAGGTAAGCTTTCTGGCCATCGTCCTTCACGCCGTCACACTAACTGGTTTCACTTCAATAGGTGTTTGAGTCGGACATGGCCGATGCTGCCAACCACGTGTCTTCGCAATTACCGTCACCCAGCTCCGTCTTACCACCTGATCCGACCGCGGAGTCGAGCACTTCACAAGAGCAGCAGCAGCAGGAGATAAGCAGCCACCCTATTTTCATCCCTGTCCAAATTCTGCCAACCATCCTGGCCGAGGCAGATATAGATCTGCTCATCAGCCAGGAGGCAGAGAAGTTCCGCCACGGCTGCAGGAATTGTAGTTGGCTGAAGAGACAGGATGCGGCAACTGTGAAGAAACTTTGGCGGAGACGGGTGTCGACGATTGTTCTTGGACTCATTCAGGTGCCCCCTCCCGATCCGCAGCCCAGGATTGGATTTGTGCACTCAGAGGGCTCGCACGATCTTCTGCCGGACCGTGACGATGATTACGAGCTCGAGAATTGAGTTGGAGACGCGGCCTTTATTCAAGGGAAGGAATCCGAGCGTTCGAGGGCTGCTTTGGATACTAGGAGAGTCTCATTAGTTGGTTGGTAGTCGGTACCACTCATTGGTTAGTCAATGCTTGTATTATCGTACAGTGCTCTTTGCTTTTCAACCAGCGTCATTTATTATATATTCGTAATACGCGTGCTGATATGATAACTTGTCTCCCAAACTGGACGCCGCAAGAATACCAATCGCTTCACCATTGTCCTGTCTTCTCGAGACATAACCTGAAAATTGTGCAGCAAAGTAAATGCATCTGAAAGGGGGCAGAGATAACAACAATCTGTTCTCACTGTTCAAGCGTTAATATTACGAGGTGGTGATGCATATCAACGACAACGCTACTACACATCGTAGGCTGTGGTCGGACGCCAGCAACGTACTTGAAGTCTAACGAATTGACCTTGGTCATATAATCTAGCCGGCGAACAATCAGAAACGCGGGCTCAAGAGTGAGTGACATGCACAAATATCTTCAGCCACAGTGATTGGGCTATTGTGAACCCGGAAGGCGGCCAAACAAAGACGAGGCTGTTCATCAAGAATTATGCAGACGCTTACGGCAAGCGTCATCCGGAATGATCCCAATTGAGCGATGATTCATTCCAACGATCCCTCAATGCTGACCCTTTGCATGCGTCCCAAGATATCCGCAGTTGGTCTGCTTTCATGATGTCACCACTAGTCCTATGCGTCAACAACGTCATTTCGAGTACATGCCGCCCGTATGCGCCAAAGATGACGCACACAGACGTCCCCGATCCTATAAGAATCCCGGTCAGGGACCTCTGCAGGCCTGACCACTTCATCACACACGACAAAATGAACAGAATCGCCCTTAGACAGACCCGAGTTTTCGCCGCATCGGCGTCTAGAGTTAGAGCCATGTCTTCCCAAAACACCGTCCACGACGCCGCCAAGGCGGCCGGCCAGAAGAAGGACACCAGCCCCTCGAACCCCAGCGTCATCTCTTCCGAGGGCGCCATTGGCAAACAATTCAACCCCGACGGTAACGTTGGACAGATTGGTAAGGCCGAGTCGCATGTATCATTCTCCTGTTCGGCATTCGCTAATTCCCGACCAGGCGAGGCCGTCGGCGGTCCCTTTTCCAAGGATGGAGCGATTGGAAGCCAATTCGATGCTAGCAAGGATGGCATCGCCGGTACGGTAGAAAAGGCGGTCGATGGCCCTAGGAACCCGGCCAAGAAATAGATTCCAAGATAAGAGGCGAATGCGGAATCAGTATTCGCGCTTTACAGGAAGGTTTGGGGACATTTCATCTCGCGCATTGTCAGAAAATGGTGAGAGTCAAGCTAGGTCCAGGCGTCTTTGAGTGGAAGATTTGCCGTAACGGTATATTAGTCTTTGATCAATTCATAAAAGACCCCTCCTTACGGGAAATCGCGACTAGAGCCAATGTGAGTGGAAGTTTAACCCATCTTCCCAAGCGCATCGTCGGGGGGCTCTTCCATCACAACACCAAATGTGACATAAGGATACAGGGAAGGGCGAGGAAAATAAGGATTTATTTTGGAAGAATGCAGGTGATCTAGGCCCAGGTGCGAGAGTAACCCATTGAGGGCCCAAGCGAAAAGTGAACATTGTACGCTGCCGCGTTTTCACAATACATGCGGAGTTGCCGATGTAACGTGATGGAGACTTGCCGTCTTTGATTTTATTCCAGCAAGGGGTGGGCGGTAGCATCCGTGATGTATCTTACTTCGCCGAGTCAAACTTTCTGAAGTATATGTGTATTGAATCGTGGTATATTAGCCTGCCTTGGCGCCCCATTTCACCCGGTGCGCTGTTGTTCTCAGTACATGTAACCTGATATTTGCCTTCCAGTTGTTGGGACCATTTTTAACGAATAAACCCAGGCCTGGTTGGCTGGAAATAAAAACACCCACATGAGAGGAAATAGCCTGTACCCCGTGTCTTAATGCTGTTCAGTCCACCTAGTTCCTGAATCCCCTGATCGGGGTTTTAGGGCCCCGCACATGGCCGTAGGCCTCGCCTGACCAGACCCACTCTTCATGTGCACTTACTATAGGTAGTAGTGAGTGCATATAGGTCACCTCTCTAGAGAGCCTCTTCTGGTTGGTAATCAGAAGTCGCAAAAAGGTGTTCCTGCAGCCAGAATCAACCCGACCAGGAAGGAGTATGACTTCTGTTGCCAGACGCAGGCGAAGTGTATATTTATATTCGGCAATACCAACTTGTATTCGGCCTTGTGTGGCAGAGCGTACCTAGATAGATCATATCATAAACCAAGAATATTATAGGCATTACCCCCCTCCACTCTACCCCAGTACACCTGCGGAAGTACCCCACGTAGCAAAGTGTAGGTGGATTTTGTATGTCAACATGACTCTCGTATAGGGTAAGCTGAGTTTTTCACCGGGGGTAAGTTGAAGTGCCAACCGAGAGTATTCTCGCAAGTCGCCCGTTCTCAAAAAGATGCCGCGGATGTTTTGAAGCCAACATCCTTTGGCCCCTTTGCCCCAGTCTCTCGTTAACTGTCTCGATATCTCAGTCTTGATGGTCGCTTTTGGTGCCGTCGGATAACCATGATCTCTCTCAGCCTTCCACTTCTCTTGAGCTGTTGCCTCATCTTTTCAAGAGGCGCGTCATCACAGAACGTAGAGGAAGACAGCCCTGGTCCCTTCGGCTGGATTGACCATGACAAAGTCATAGCCCTCCCCCAGAATGCCTCTTCAGGCTTGGATGGCGAACTTGAACTTCGATTCAACCCCGACCTCTATATTCGGAAAGGTTGTGAGATCTATCCCGCGGTCGACGCCCGCGGAAATCTTGGGTAAGCAGAGACTTCTTCTCTCATTATTCCGGGCCGCGCCGTTTTGGTCAAAATTTACTCACATGCCCATCAAGCGGCGGCTTGAGGCCAACGGGCCCTAGAAGAGGCGACTGTGATGCCAGGGGAAAGGGCCAGGTCTACGCTAGACTTGGGAGGAGCCATGAAAGAACAGGCATCATGTACAGCTACTACGTCCCCAAAGTACGATGGGGCAAGCACAACGACGAGGGCCACCGCCACTACTGGGCCAGCATCGTCGTCTGGGTCGATCACCAGGGCTGCGACGCCGGAAACCTCACCCAATTTTTCCCCGTCGGCCTCTCCTTTACATACGACCATACGACTTGGAGGAAAAGAGGCACAACGGTGACCACGTGGGCAGCCGGAAGCCCCAGGATGTCGATACAAAACAACGCCATCGGCCCGTTGACGCCCAGCGATGAACCCAATGCGGCGTTTGGAAGAACTCTCGTTGGTTGGGACTCCCTCCCGGCAGCGGCGCAGAAGGCGTTGAGCGACGTAAGATACCAGCATACCGAGGTGCCGATCACCGACGCCAACTTTCAGAAAAACATGGATGCGGCGTATCCTGAAGGCGTCTATAAAGATCTGCAAGACGCAGGTTGCAACAGCACTGGTATTAATTCGACCACTGGTACTAATACAGCCACTATTACTCATACAGGCACTATTACTTTTATTCATACAAACACTGTCATGAATACAGCCACTGGCATTGATGCAGCCACTGGTATCAATGCAGCCACTGGTATCAATGCAGCCACTGGTATCAATGCAGCCACGACAAAGTCACCCAAGGCGGAGGCCACAGCGGCTGCGATTAACAATCAGCCAAGGTGATAAAAGCATGGGGCCGGAAAAGTGCGAAGGGCGCCTGGTATGACTGAGATTCCTATAGTACAAATATTTTAATCATGACTGTCCTGTTGGATTATTCCATCGGCAATGACCAGGATTTCAGGTGCATCATTCCGTGCTGAAAACTGCCCAAGGGCCGTTCGGTGTCTACAATTACTATTAGCGCAATATTTACTATCATGTTATCTAGTTGGTATTTTAAACGACGGAAGTAATAATGCTGCGTGAAATGCCGGGGGTGAGTTAGTAGGAGCCCTGATAGTTGTAGCTTCAGATAACGCTTTCTTGTACCAAGTAAGAGAATGAGGCGCTTGGTCGTATCAGTGACAAATCTCTCTTCTGATAACGTGGGTAAGACGTAGGACAGACGAATCTTTTGAAGTATTATATATTCTGGCACCGAATATCTAGTCTTGTTTTCTGGAAAATAAGACTGCATGGCCGCTCGAATCACATGTTCCAACACGGTGCAATTGAATAAAAGCCCCAACTGGACCGTTGCGTCACATAAAGCATAGCGAATGCGTTGAAAAGGTACCTCTAATGAATTGTTCCTCTGTAAAAGCCCGGTCCGGATCAAATCCACGATCGGGCTCGGTCCGGGCCAACCGTGATTGGCTCACTCGGCAGGGCAACGTCAAATGCAACATCTCATACGCAGGACTTGAGGTGGGGGTCCTCACTGGATGTCGTGCTGAAGACGAGGCAGACAGGCAGAGCCTCTTCTAGCTGCGAAAACCCTTGCCGCAAGTGACGATGAAGCTCCTGCATTGACTCCTACTCCTAGGGATGCTCGACCGGCCACGGGCCGTCTTTCCGGCTTTGACATCTTGGTCATCGACGGTGGTTTAGGTATCACATGCATCGAGCCGCTTTGATATTTAAGCCTTCGCCCGAACTTTTGACTTTCACACAATCACGGGGGCGCCGCGCCTCCTCGATGGCAACTGGTATTTTAAGATACTAGTTGAGGGGCTGGAATTGTATCCTCATGAGCAGCGCCCAATGCCTGCAACTCAACCCCTCCGAAAAGAAACGGCGAAAAGTCCGAAGAGTTCGGAACCCACCTGTGCCCATCATGGACGGGCAGGCGAGCGAGGAAGTTTGCCCAATCATCTACGATAGCAGCGGCGCATATCGGGCATCGAGACATCGCTCTTCCCGGTTTACGCACGCAAGCAAGCCTACCTAGGCAGACTGTTGGCGACTCTGCCGGATAGAATCATGTGAGGCAGGTCGTTGCCAAGAGGAGCCCGATTCATCCAAGGCGGAACAGATGCCGATCGGCAAGGCGCCGCAGCCCGCGAAGCAGCCCGCAGCCCTCAAGCAACTTCATATCCGAATGTCCCGCTCGTGCCATGTTACACCAAGGAAATCCACGCAGCCGATCGAGGCTGTGCATGAGAAACCAAGTGGCTCGTCCAGTCACGTCCTGTCTTGGCTGTATAGGCGGAATGCGTTATACACGCTGCATACGGGCCAGGGAAAACAACAGTTGGGGACAGGTACCCGCGGCATCCACATCGAAAGCCACGCCTTGGTCAGATTTCCCACACCGACTCTCAGGGCCGTGATGGACAGGAAGGGTCCGAAGAAGAGGGTGCCGGGAGGGGCACGAGGTGGACTCGGCGCCGGAAGACGGGATGACATGGCGCGGCGCTGTGTGTACCATCCTGCGTGAGACTGGCGTCGGTCAGATCCTATCAGCGTGCATAAGCTGTCTCGGCCTTTCCTACCGCCTAGCTCCCCATGTCCGTCTGATGCTTCTCGCTCGTTTCTGTCCCCCTCCCCCATTTAGTAAAAGCAAGTCTCTCGTCCCGCTTTCTGGATGACGAGCACCCTACATTCCGCCGGGGTCGCATCTAAGGTAATGCCAGCCTATACGCCCAGGAATGAAGCGAAGAGGCAGCTGATACTAGTGCCCCCCCCAGGCACCGCCGGTCGGTAATGCTAGCACCGATCCTAGCCAACGGATTGTCTTGACATACGTCGCTCTCCATCCTTCGCGCACGTCGGGATCCCATGGTGACATGATGCCTGCCTCTTGTCAACATTACCGCTCTGGCAGGCTGTAGCCGTGCCTTTTCTTCCTCGCCGTCTTCCCCCGGTCCTCGCGCAACCCACACAACCGCTCCTCGGATTCGAGATTCTGAGGGCAAAACCGGCGTGATCTGCAGAGGAAATAAGCCTAGCTCTCGCTTCGCATGTCTCCCTGTGAGCCACGGAGCTCGCTGCCCATCATCTTCCCCTCGTCTGACTGTCTCTATTACCCCAAGCCAAGCGCTGTGGCTCCTTGTCACCCCCTCCCCCCCCCCTCTCCCCAGACCTCCCCAACCCTGGTGTTCACTTTGTGCCTAAAACAAACAGCAGCAACACAGAAAAGGTTCGTTTCCTCCATTCTACTCTCGCCAAGCAAGGCTGCGGTACGCCTTGCCTTCGCCCGGTCTGACACCCGGCGGCGGGATGACGCACAATGATCCGCAGATGGGGAGTCAAATGAGGGATACTCTCCATTGCTCCAAATATGTTTTGTGATTTGGGATGAGCCAAGATGGGCTATGTTCGGCTCTAAAACTTCATCACAGAAGAGTCTGCACTGGTCGTATCATGATCGGGTATATGAGGTCTTGAAGCTCCCCCCCCCCTCTCGTTCCGGGTTGACCGTGGAGAGAGCTGCGGTTCTGTCGTTAGAACCATCCTTCGTCGTTTTTGAAAAGGTATTGATTACCGCCGTAGCTCAATTGACATCTGCTTTTTTGCCTCTGGTGCAGTGCAGCCGTTGTCACATATTTCTGGCTGGTTTCTATTGCCCGAGACTGAACTCCGCGATGCAGCTCGCCTTGACGCTTCTGGCGCTCGCCGCCGGCGCTTCGGCCGCGCCGCTCACGGGCGTCGACCGCGCGACCATTCAGACCGAATATGACTTCATCATTGCTGGAGGTGCGTCTCACGTCGTCGCCCGCTCTGCGGTTTCTCCCTACTCTGTCGGATGCGGGAATGCTGACGCAAAGGAACCCCCCCTGCCACAGGCGGCACCGCCGGCCTCGTGCTCGCGAACCGCCTCTCCGAGTCCGGCAAGCAGCGGGTCCTTATCCTCGAAGCGGGGCCGAGCCCCGAGGTCGTCTCGGCCTACAAGCCGCCCGGCGGCAACCAGTTCCTCGGCGGCACCGCCATCGACTGGTCCTTCTACACCACCCCCCAGGAGCACCTCGACAACCGCATCCTCCGCTACCACCGCGGGAGGTGTCTCGGCGGCAGCAGCGTGACCAACGGCTTCTACTACGGCCGCGGCAGCGCCTCCGTGTATGACGACTGGGTCAAGATCGGCAACCCGGGATGGGGGTGGAGCGACGTCTACCCACTGTTCGTCAAGGTAAGATGCCCTTTCCTCTTCCTCTTCCATCTGTATTCTGTCTTTCCCCCCCCCCCCTTCTTCCCCCCTTCCCTTTTCCCGCAAACCGACAATGGCATGGCATTCCCGAACGAAAGCGGCTGGCTAAATCCGGACCTCAGGGCACGCACTTCAACGCCCCCGACGACCACGGCGCCAAGGGCTTCGACGTCTCATACAAGACCCACGAGCCCTCGGCCTACGGCGACGGGCCCCTCCAGATCGGGTTCCAGGGATACGTGCCGCCCTCGGGCGTCGGCTTCATCGAGGCCGCCGCCGACGCCCTGCGGCTCCCCATCGTCAAGGACCAAAACACGGGCAACAGCACGGGCGTCAAGCAGGGCACCGGGCACCTCGACGCCCGCTTCATGCGCAGCTCCAGCTACGACAGCTACCTCAAGCAGGCCCTCGGCCGCCCGAACCTCGACGTGCTGTACTCGGCGCCCGTCTGGAAGGTCAACTTCAACACGTCCGGCGGGAGGCCCCGCGCCCAGGGCGTCGCCTTCATGGACCACCCTACGGGCGCCGTCTACGAGGTCAAGGCCAAGAAGGAGGTCGTCGTCAGCGCCGGCGCCTTCAACTCGCCTCAGCTGCTGATGGTTTCTGTAAGTTGCCCCGCCGCCCGCTCCCTCAAACGCGAATGTGCGTCGCGGGTTCTGACCAAGAGACACAAGGGAGTCGGTCCCTCCGCCCAGCTCAAGGAGTTCGGCATCGAGCCCGTCCATGTCAACGAGAACATCGGCCAGCAGTACGTTCCCCAATACGCCCTTGCACCTTTCTTTTATTCTTCTCCCGCTCCCCCATACTGACCAGGATATTATCAAGTCTCAACGACCACTCCGTCTTCAGCATCATGGCGACCTCGACCCCCGAGTTCTCCACCTCGGACATGTCCGCGACCTACTCGGCCCTGCGCGAGGCCCAGAACGAGTTCTACACCAACGCGACGGGCCAGTACACGGCGCCCTCGGGCATCACCAACGCCTTCCAGAAGCTCTCCGAGAAAGAGCTCAACGGGATCGGCGCGGGCGACGTCGTCGGCGCGGGGCTCGGGAACCAGTCGCACATCGAATACCTCTTCGAGAGCGTCTTCTACCCCAGCGGCCCCACGCCGTACTACACGCCGCGGAGCAACGAGACGTACATCTCCCTGACGGCCTCGAGCATGGTGGCGCTGTCCAGAGGCAACGTCACGCTGCGGTCAAGCTCCATGGCCGAGTTTCCCAAGATCAACCCCAACGTGAGTTCCATCCGCCTCTGCCCCCCTTTCCCTTCCTCCCTTCTTCCGCTTGGCTTTCTGTCTCGGCCCGCTCCGGAACGCGGTCATCACCATACCAACGGGGATGGGGGTCCATCAAAGGCTGACCCGCGCGCCCCTCTCCCGCAGTACTACGCCCACCCGGCCGACCGCAAGATCGCCGTCGCCTCCTTCCGGTACCTCCGCAAGATCCTCTCACACCCGCGCATGGCGCAGTTCACCGTCGGCCCGAACAAGGGCGAGGTCTCCCCCGGCGCGTCCGTGACGGACGACGACGAGGACGCCATCCTCGCCTACGTCCGCGCCAACACGATCCCCAACTGGCACGCCTCGGGCACGAACCAGATGCGCCCCGAGGCCGACGGCGGCGTCGTCGACCCCAGGCTGCGCGTCTACGGCGTCGACGGCCTGCGCGTCGTCGACTGCAGCGTCATCCCCGTCCTGCCCGACGTCAACATCGTCGGGTCCGTCTACATGATCGGGGAGAAGGGCGCCGCGATGATCCGGGAGGACTGGAACGATTCGTGAACTGAGCTGAACTGACGATGCTACATGATTGGAGTCTGTTTTCTTTTGCCCTTTTCATCTGTCATCTTTCATCTCGGCTTAGGAAGCCCGGCATGGCCTATAATGGGCGCTATTCAATACACCGCTTTCCGTTTCGCGCCGATGAACAACGTCCCAACCTCGTGTTTCGTTTGGACGCGATGAGCTCTCGAGAGTGTTGCAGTTTATCGGCGTCGATGCCTTCCCGACTACAACACCGAGTCAGCCATCACCACGCTGTTGGTAGGAAACCCACACACTGTAGTGATGTCAGACCGGGCATCCCACCCGTTGCGCGATCAATGTAAACACATCGTCCATCCCGCAGCCCACCCCCAGCACCCTGCCATCTCAACTCTCCTAACTCTCCGCGTATGAGATCCGCCTGGGCTGAAGATGGACGTTCCCGAGCGGTTCCCACTGACCCGAGCGGCAAGTGGGCGAACTATGGATGGACCACCGAATAGCACGACGGCCTGAAACATCGACTTCCGCCGGGCCAATTTTCCGACAGCCAATGGTAACAAGACTTTCACTTGGTGGTACAAGGGCGACGGCGGACGGAGGCCTCTGGCTGGGCAGCGGCTTTTTGGACGCCCTGCTGCCAGCCCCCAGCCCCTTCTGTCCCCTCCCCCGTGTTTTGCAACGGGACGGTTCATGTACGGTATCAGTGATAATGCTGCCCTGTTTGCCTGTTTGCGTCGGGTCTAGGCCGCTACCGTTGTGCTGGGGTTTCTCTGGGCCAAGATGCCGAATGCCCTTTGCATCAAACCTATCTAACCCATCAGAGATCGGTGTTATCTGATAGGGGCCAACCTATAAACTGCGCTTGTTTCAAGAACGAAACGGCCGTGAATGAATAGAGACAGCATGGGTGGGGGTTCAGGAAAGTCTGACGCGACAATTCGTGCATCAGCTTGTTGTACGGACCCATATATTAATGGCCTCGTGAGACAAGTTAAGAGAACCTTGGGGCCAAAACGGCACCGGCAGCACGACACTAAGGCTCAATAATGGCGGTCACAGTAGGCACACATGAGGGCGGTTTTTGAATTCTTTTTGTGGTGTTCTTGTTGATTGAGTTGCGTGAGCGCCCAATCCTATCTAGTACACAGTGTTGATGGCGACTCCTCGTGATGATTTCCCGCCTCTTGCTCGCCAATGTAAAAAATCGTCAATCATACCAGACCTAATGGTCCCTATAGAGCTCTTTTCATCCGCCGCGGCGCAAGATAAAATAAAGACGAAAAGAAAAAGAAAAAGAAAAAGAGGTAGTAGATGCCAATCCCGGTTTGGGTGTAATTGATCCCCATGTCAAATCCAACGCCGAGTCCCAGATATCAAGCTAAATATGCACAGAAGTAGTGTAGCGAGCAGAATGCCCGCGATAATGGTGCAAAAATGAAGGTGGAGTAATGAACGTAAAATTAGAGCACAAGCGACTCTAGTCTTGCAAGAACGGGCTCGAGGCTGGCTGCAATGCGTTGCACCTTGGCCATGGCCACACATGCGTTTTGCTCCTCTTCTGAGGCATCGATGAGTTCGTAGCGAGCAAGAACCTTCTCGGTCTCGACGCCACCAAAGATGTCGACGTAGGAGAAGACTTCAGTGTCCAATTCGACAGGGCCTTCAGAAGCGGAGACAGGAGAAGAATGGTAAAGAGCGAACTCGGGGTCGTTCTCGAAGTCGTCGTCGAAAACCTCTTCTTCCTCGGCGAGAGGCTGAGCTTCGACCTCGGGAACAAGAACCTTGGGGGCCTCGACAGTGGGGAGCTCAATCTTGGCGTCGTCCGACTCAAACTGCTCACCGACAAAGTTGGAAGACTTGCCAGAGAGAACGTTGGTGTCGATAGTAACAGGGATGTCGGGGGTCTCGAGGACGGCAAAAACCTGGGGCTGGAAGTTGTAGGCATCGTTGTCGATGGTGAGCATGGAGAAGTCCATGTTCTGCTCCGGGAGCATGGCGAGGCCGATCTGCTGCTGCTGCTGACCCTGGTTGGCGTAGGGGTTGATATCCTTGGGGATTTGACGCTGCTCGGTCTGTCTCTCGACCTTGACGGGAGCAGCAGGCTGGGGAGGAGCCTGGGGGTTGGTGCTCAGGTGGTCGAGGAAGTTGGAGAAGGACGGCGAGGCAAGAAGCATGCGAGTAAGATCCTGCAGGCGCTTGTTCTCATCCTGAAGGGCGCGGTTGTGCGCACGGAGGTCTCCGTTCTCGGAGACCTTGTTGGCAATCTCGGCCTCAAGCTGGGTGATGTATTCTGATATTGGTTAGCGCAGGTTTACAAGAGATCAACGAATATTCAACTTACCCTTTCTGCGGGAGCGGAAAGCACGAGCCGACACCTTGTTGCGGAGCTGGCGACGTTCCTTGCTGCTGAGCTTCTTGCCCTCTTCGCTGGCGAGAAGTCGCTCATCTTCATCCATGTCCTCCTCGTCCTTCTTGGTCCGTGGCAGATTCATGAGGGGAGAGGGGCTGTCGCCCTCCTCGCCGGACTTGGCACGCATGGAGTTGAGCAGCTGGGTAATCTTTTGCTCGACGATAGGGTCGGTGGGCTGTTGGCTCTTGGTGCGGGGCTTGTTGCCCACTTGCTGCTGCTGGCGTTGCTGCTGCTGTTGAATGATCTGTTGTTGTTGCCTCTGCTGGGCCTGGGCCTTGGCGAGGGCAGCCTGAGAGTGCATGCCAGGCCAAAGTCTGCCAACGTTGCCTTGCTGCTGAGCGACTGGTGATTCCTGACCGGCGATAGCGGCAGGGTTGACGGTAGGGTTGGGGAAAAAGTATTGGGAGTCGGGGGGCGAGTCGAACTCCATGTCCATGTCGAGGCCTGCGGAGTTCTGGGAGGGCGAGGTGTTGAAGTCAAAGAGGTCGTTCTCGGGGCTCAAGCCACCGCCAAGGTATTCCATTCCGTAGCCGCCATTGTAGCCGCTGATGTGGGGGTTGATCTCGTTCACGGCCAGCGTGCTGGCAAGTGCGCCAGGCACGATGCCGGTCTGCTGCTTGTAAAGGTCGTACTGGTGGCTCGGACCGGTGAGAGGTTGCGATGCCGAAGGCTGAGTCGGGGTGGCGACGGTGCTCACTGACGGGCGGGAGAAGGTGTTCTTTGCGGTGACGGCGGGGGAGAGAGATGGCGATTGATAGGACATGTTGTCGTACTCGCTGAAATCGAGGAGGGCGTCGATGTTATCGACGTTTTGGTTCGAGGTTGACATGGCTGCCGAGTGGAAGGGTTCGATCCCTCAGGTATCGAGATATGTAGGGTGGTGGATTCAGTCAGGTCCGCACCAGATCTGTGGCGAACCTCTGTTTGCGTTGGTGAGACCCGGTAGGCTGCGGGTAGAGAAGTGGACGGGGAGTATTGGTCTAGCAGGATGCTGCTCGGTGAATGAGGCTCTCGACGATGGATGTCTGGGCCCGAGGTGGATGTTTTGCTTGGTGGTTTGGTTGAATGGAAGTGAATGAAGTCAGAGATGGTTGTTGGTGGGAGTTTGATGGAGAAAAGGTGAGGAAAAGGGAGCAGGAACCGAGACTGGACGTCGGAGGGCAGTTTAGGGGGGGGTTCTAGGCGATGGATGTATGGAAAACGTAGCAAAAGGGAGCAGAGCACGGGCGCTCGGTTTATTGAATGATTTGGGTGCCTGGTCCTCGAAAGAGCAAGGGGGGTGTAAGGGGGGCGGGCCAAGCGGACTCTGGCCGGGCTGAGCAGGGATGATGTTGGTGCCCGGGTACGGATAAGCAGCCTTCAACAGTACAGTACAGTACAGAACAGGAAAGGGGTGGGGGGGGGACGGCCGGGAAGGAAAGAGGGAAAAAGGGAAAGAGGGACGCGTAAGCCGATGGACAAGTCTACCCGATTAGGCCTAGTGCGGGCAGAAGAGAGAGAGCGGGGACCGGGCGTCCTTGGCCGACGGGGGCCCGAAGAAGGTGCACTGGGAATGAGTGGGTGTGGTGTGTTCCTTTGGTCTTGCTCTTCCTCTTACTCACCGTTGCAGCAGCAGCAGTACCTAGCAGCTGCAGCGGCGGCAGGTGCAATATGGCAACATAGGTATCCGTACCTAGCTACTGTGCCTAAAATGGCTATGGCAGGCAGGCAGTGGTGGAGGCAGGAGGGACTTTGGGGCCGTAACTACCTACCTACCTACTTTGGAAGAGGTATTACTACAGGTACTACGCAGTCGCGTCCCGTCCGCATTCGTACGTCGTCAGTTGTGCCCAGTGTACTTTCCTGCAGCTGCGCTCACGATAAGGGTACATGTCTCGAGCCTGAGGATGACGACGCCAACTGCCCTTTTGGTCATTGAGCTTATTCGCTTCGTCGTTGTCGTCGTCGTCGTCGTCGTCTGTCCGGGGAAGGGAGGGAGAGTCCATTTCTATGCCGTTGGGTTGGGCATCTTTTTGGTTGCTAACTTGCCTCCGAGTACCGTTGGAATGAATGGGCTTCGTCACTCCCAGCGCGTCTTTCAATATGTATGTGATCGAGGAGGGGAGTTGCTGCCGCTTCTCGAGATGACGGTTGCGAAGAGTTGCTGACGACGCCCACGACACGGCTTATTGAAGAGTCTTTTACCCCCTCCCCTCCTTCTTCCCTCGTCTCCTTCGTTTTCGGTCAATATCTCTCTCTGTTACTATTGTAGGACCCCCCTCCTAAAAGAACCAAAAAAGAATTTCTTGGCCGAGTCTCGTCAAGCTTGAGTTGGTTGCCGGTATTGATCACGAATCCCGAATCCCATTCTACCGACCTATGTAGTAAGGTAGCTTACTGTGTACAGTAGGTACCTACCTGCCTAGCTGCCTACCTACCTAGGTACAGTACCATACCTACAAGCGCTGACCTGGAGTTAATTCGCTACCCAACCGAGGCTGGGCTGGGCTGGGCTGGCTGGCTTGCTGGCATCGGAGACGTTTGGTTTTCGCTTGCGACGACAATTATCAAGCCGCATTGTACCGGGTACCCGACTGGTGACCCGGAATTGCATATGGACAAAGGTATCGCTACTATGGAATGTGGGATGGTGTGGCTGTTGCAGCTGGCGCGCGCTCTTTCCCCCCTTCCCTGAACTTTTCCTTCTGCTTCGGGCGTGGGTTGGCTGATGCGAGCCCCGAGCCTTCCCTCGCTCTGCCCACCATCAACAAATCACAGCTTGCTGTCCGGCCTCTGCTCGAAACAAGGTTGTTTACCCGCTTGCTCAGCCTCGATGGTTGAACCCCCAACAGGCTCATGATCGTCAATCTGTCCCTGGCTTCTCAGCTGGCCGAAGAAGGCTTGGAGAATGTTTTTGACATGCATCCACGATCCAGCCACTTCTCACGGCCTGTCATGTCAGATTGAACCCCCGCTCGTTTAGAGACGATACAGGACGACGCATCGAGACGCATTAGTTACCCATCTATCCGTACTTCCTCTTACCATCATACCCATTGCCCTCTTTCGGCCTCAACGTCTTTACTCGGGAGCTTCTTGACCCCTTTGCCGGGCTACCTGGCGTCTGAACCACGTTGCCCTTGACTCGCGCCTTTCGGGCCTCTGCCCACATCACGTTTCCGAACAGAAGTTCAGTTCAACTGACCTCTCTCGCCTCACCAAAGGGGTCGCATGTGGCCATGCACAACGCAGGCAGGGCTGCTCCAGCCAGCACAAAGCATCTTCTTCGCTTCATTCTACTCCGTACAGTAGAAATGCTGCCACAAATACGCACCACGCTGTTTACGCTACTGTGGGGGCTGCGGATTGATGATGATTTCCGTCCCCTGCCCCTACCTCGATAATCAATGCACTGCCACCACGACAGTCTATCACTATCAATTCCTCTATTCGCCGCCAGGGCTATGCAGTCGACGCACCGCACCCGATCGATCTTGTAATGGAAAGAAACAAGGGAAGGCCAAGTACCTCTGATGAGCGACTCGGATCTTTGTCTCGTCTGCCGTCGCCCAGTGTCAAACTGGCAACATCAAAGGCGTCGGTAGGGCGGGTTTAAATTTCGGCCCTCTGCCGAAGCCCGCGCGCACCTACCACGGCGATGCGGAATACCTACCTAGGCCAGTCGCAGGATGATCCGGCATACTACAGCCGTCCTGGGACTCTGCTCTTAGTACATAGCAGTCAGGCCGATACCCGTTGGAATGGACGCGGCGCCGCCTCCATTCCCCACACACTTGGAATGGACAATATGTTCCTCGCCATCCTCTCGCTAGTGACGGTCTGAAGTCGGAACCGTGAGCCGTCTGTTCAATTTTGCGCTTCACCAGTCCGCGCTAGGCCGGATTCTCGACATTGGTGCGGCCACAACTTTGGGGATGTGCTGAGCTGAGACTCGAAACCGACCTCGGCGCCGAATCGGCATTTTCAATCATTGGAGTCGGCTCGCGGCCATGGGGTCTAAACACAACCCGTCTCTGTCTCTGGCGGGCTTAGGGCCATGGTCGCAACTGCCCGCCCCCCCTCCTCCCACGGGCCCGAACGAACACCCGCATTCCCGAGAAGCCCTGGGTAAGCTTACCTAACCGGTCGATTGATCCCTTCGCTACTCCACATCTTCGCATACTATAATGTACCGAGAGTGGCTTGGGGTGTGAGCCAATGACGTTGTGGCTGCGGTTCAAAAATAGAAACTGCGCGACCTTGTTTCACATGCCGCACTCTAGAACGCCAGAACGCCTTGCCAGTCCCCCGTTAGGGAACCATCACCGAGCCGCGACTCGCCAACATACCAGTAGGGCTTCGGTGAAATAATAGGGGCTTCACAGCAGCATGGACTATCGCGCGGTCCAGCACTACGATTACAGATCGCCCCGACCATGAGGCGCCCCTGACTCCCTGCCGTGCCTGTCATCCAGTTCCGCCTATGCCATCGGTCGCTCTGGGTATTCCTTCCACTGATCCGCGAGGGGAGGCAGTCGGTTTGATCGTCGACATCGGCGCATGACTGGGGAGTTCGGAGAGTGCTCTGTTTGGCAGACAGGTCCGTTCGAATTAATGCCTTCTTCTCATTGGGGGGTTCCAGAACGCTCGCATTTTGTGATACTGGAACCTGGTGGCTCTCAGCCTATTCAGAAACGGTATGCGAAGGTGCGTCCAATCAAAACCCGAAGAAAAGATTCAAGACAGGAAAACCCTTTCTTCCACTCCCCCAGATGGGACGTCCATATCTAGGCTTGCATGTTCCAAAAGATCCCCCCCCCCCCCCCAGCGCCCGGCTCGGCCTGAGACGAGCCACGGTCACGGCATCGGTATCCCACATTCCAGCCCGCTCCACTTCATGACATGATTGACCCGAGGTTTTCCCAGCAGAACGATTGCCGGCCGGGAAAGCGGAGCATCGGTGGCTCCCCGGGTCGCACTCCGTCCCCTGTCGGAGGGATTGGGCTTTCGCATAGCGTAACGGGAAGGAAACATTACGGCACGACTCGCGTTTTATTGATTACAACGCTCACGGGTCATCAGGGGTTGGCTTGGAAAACCGGCACTTGCTGGCCTCAGTCGGCGAAACGGCGGGTAAGCGCCACTTTTTCCGTCGGCGCATTGGCCACAGGATGTAGGAAAAAGCAACCAAAGTCGAACTATGTTCAAATCCTTCACAGCGCAAATATGCATACCTATAACGTAATTAGTATGTGGATGCTTGGACTGGAGAGTGCCAATACAACATCGTGCCGCAACACCCAATGTAACACCGCCAAGCTCGACTTCTTAGAGGGCTCGCTCGGCGGGCACCGCCGGTGCCATTTCCCATTGGCTGCTTGGCTCACTTCCGAATGCGGGCTTATATCATCGCGGATGACCCAACTCATCCGATGTTCTCTGGAAATGACTGTGCACTGCTTCACATTTGATGAAAAGATTGATCTCCCGATCTTCGATGGGTGTTTTTCTGCCACAAGCCCACACATAATCGCTGTGGAGAGCAAGAGGGTGGGTGGGTGCCACCTATCTGACCAAGATCTCCTGAAGATCAAATTTGCGATGTAACCAAGACGGCTGAAATCAGGTTTCCTCCTCTCGTGGCAGTAGTGTGGCTGCCGACCAGCCACGGGTCATGGTGACGATTGTATTGTGTGATTGCACAGCCACCAGCTACTCCTCGCTCTCCCGTGGCCCTCGACTCCCCCCTCCCCCTGTACGCCACATATGTCCGCGCCACACCTCGGAAGTAGGTATGCACGTGATATTCGGGTACATAGACGACCCAGCCCGTGAGAAGGCTACCTACCTAGTGGCCCCGCGAGACAACTCCGTTCGATCCCCGGCCCCTACCGCGCCGATTTCCCCGCCATCCGAACCTCACCTACCCTTGCAGTCTTTGCATAAAGCTCGAGGGTTTCCCGCCAGCAAGAGGGACAGGGAGCGCTCCGTCGAGACTCGAGAGCGGCAATGTAGAAGCGTGTCGGGCGCCGCGGTGAGGTCTGTGCCAGATACATACACAGGTAGATAGATAGCCGACCCGAGCCTTGGACAGAACCTGGAGCGAGCCGATTAGACTTCCCGAAGGGTTACTCAGGATAATTATGCCTTGGGTTACCTTTTTACCCCCCCATCCCCCCTTCCCCAAAACATCGCCACCTCGCAACCAGAGCTGCGGGGGGCATGACTCCCAGTCTCTGGCGGTCTGAGCTGTCCCGCCGAAGATCTCGCAAAAACATTCCAGGCCAACGGGCAGGTACGTCCCCCGTCTGAACTAGGTGATGAGGCAAAGGCTATTCCGTGTGCCGGGATCGCCGTCGGGTTGGACGAGAGACGATATAGTTTGGGTGCGTCGTCGCGGGAGGGGGAACTCTGGCTCGGGGCGTCCGCGGGAGGTGCGATAGGGTGGGGGGGAGGGGGGGCTGGCGGTGTAATTCGTAGTTGAAAGGTTTCTGCCGATCTCCAGCAGTCTCGGACGGGACAAGGTTGGTTGTGTTGGCCGCTGAGGTGCCGAGGTGCAGAATGAAGCTTTGAGAAAGAGGGCCTTTTCGCGGTAACGAGGAGTGAGAAGAGAGATGCATCCTCGGAGCCCAAGCACGACTAGTCACCCCGCTGTGAGGAGAACCCGACCAAGCCCCGGGACTCGAACAGACTTTCGGTGATACACAGTTTTGACCAGACGAAAATAGAATTAGGAAACGTAGCAGAGGCCAAGGCCCAGGAGGCGGAACTTGTGCCGATGGTCGCCAATGCCTAGCCGTTCAATCCATGAGACCACGCGGCCTTGCTCTAATCGGACTGTCTCGTCTCTTGCTCGGTTGGGTCTTGGCAGCCGAACAACGCGGCCTCATTCATGTCCAGCCATCAAGAAGATCTGGCGGGGGTAGGGATATGGCGTCTTTGGACGAGATCGGGACGATGTTTGCGTTGAGGGCGCTATCTCGTGAACATTATTGTCTTCGTCATGATCCGCTTCTGGCCGGGTCAAGGCCACATACTGTCACCAGGACGGACCGGACGCAACTTGTCCTTTCGATATCTTCTTCCGACTTTGTATGAATCGATGACACAGTTAGTTTTTACGACATCATCGAGCAACTCGTCTCTTTGCACGACCATCAGATTCAGATAGGATTTCGATTGCCATCAGCGACCGCAACGTCAGTATCCAGTTCATAACACGCTGCAATGACATGCGTATCTCTATCCGCTATGCAATGATGCTCGAACGCCTCCATATGGGCATGTTTGCGTCAGGCAGTGATCCCGCTCATCGGATGAACGTTGACGGCATCGACAGCCTTTCCACCTTCCTCTTCCTTAACAACGTCAAAGTTCTCCCAGTTGCTGGTGCCGTCTCGGCAGGCCTGGATGTAACGGGGGATGCCGCCGAGGTAGTTGAGCGGCTCCTTCTTCTTGCCCGGAATGTTGGCGCCCACGTACCACGACGAGTCGCACTTGCTGAAGAGCGTCCCTTCGTGGTAGTCAAGAACGCTCGTTTTCCAGTGCTCCATTGCCGACTGGCGTGGCTCGACGGACCTTACTTTCTCCATGCGGAGCTTGGTCAGGAAGTCGACAATCACTTCGACCTGCTGCTCTATAAACGGGGGGCCGTTCGTGAAAGCCGTAGGCGCTGTTCCCGTAGTTGGTAAGTCTCCGGTGGAGTCTGGGCATATAGGGGGGCTTCATGGTCACGACATACCTTGTGGCCCGTATACGAAGAAAAGATTGGGACACCCCCGAGACATGAGGCCGAGATAGGTCCAGACGCCGTCCTCCCACCTCTCTTTCAAGTCAATGCCGTCTCTGCCACGCAACCCCATGTTCGTCAACGCGCCAGTCATGCTATCAAAGCCCGTCGCGAGTACGATGACATCATGCTCCCTCTCCTTCCCATCCTCCGTCACGATGCCCCGTGGAGTCCACTCGCGGATGCCCGAGCTCTTCACATCAACAACCTCCACGTTGTCCTGGTCGAGGCACTCGTAGTAGTCCTGCTCCAGGCCGCTCCTCTTGGTCGAAACGGGGTACGGCGGTTCGTCGGGGACCAGGACGGCCCTTTTTTGCGGGTTCCGGATCCTCGCACGCGTCTTCTTGGCCCAGAAGTCGTAGATGAGGCGGTTCACCTCTGCGTCGATCAGGAAGTCCGTGTACTGACCCGATTGGAAGTGGAAGCCCCCGCGCTGCCATAGCTCTTCCCACAACGCCTCCCTTTCCTCGGCCGCGGTCTCTGATGCGGATTTCGGGTTGGGGTCGGACGGGATTCCATAGTGGTTCTCTCTCGCGGCTTTGAACAGATGTCCATATATGGCCTTCAAGCTGCGCTGCTCGGCCTCCGGTACTGGACGTTGTTGCATTGGAATCGCGATGTTGATGTTGCGGACGTACACCGTCAGCTCCACTCCCGGCTGCTTTGCAATCTCCTGCACGCATTGCACGCCCGTCGCCCCGGCCCCGACGATGGCGACCCGCTTCTTCCGGAAATCGACACCGGACTCGGGCCAGGCCGTCGAGTGCACCACGGTGCCTCCGAAGGACTCCTTGCCCTCGAAGCTGGGCTCGTACCGCTTGTAAGAGCTGCCTGTCGCCGCGATCAGGAACCGCGACGTGATTGACCGGCCGGTGTCCGTCTTGACGGTCCACCTCGCTGTGTCGGTATCGAAATCCGCGCCCACGACGGTGGTGTTGTAGCTCACGTCTTTGGAGATGTCGAGGACCTTGTCTACGTGTCGAAAGTACCTCTTGATCTCCTCGTGCCCGGGGAACCGCTCCGTCCACGTCCAGTCCTTCCAGACTTCCCGGACGGAGAGTTGGTAATACGGCGCCTCAGAGTCAACTCGCGCGCCGGGGTAGCTGTTCCAATGCCACACGCCTCCGAGCGAAGACCCGGCCTCTACAATGTGCGCCGAGAAGCCCTGCTTGCGCAGCTGGTGAAGGGCGTAGCACCCGCCAAAGCCGCCGCCGACGATAGTCACATCATAGTCCGTGTTTTCGCCTTGGCCGTCATTGTAAGACCCTTTGCCGTTGGGCCGGCCGCTGCCGAAGTAGTCGGCATAATCGATGGAGCCCATGGTTGCGCTGCTCAGTCGGCTAACCTTGATATCGACACGAATTGAGTCAAAGAGACATCGGAATGTGAGCAGAAAGGGGAACACTCGACTCGTTCCCGGAAGTCTATTGCTTTTACGTTGTCTTATCAGTGGCCAAGGACATCAGACGACGTGTCTGGGTTCCACGACATGCGGATGGTTCCGACCTGCGTCCAATGTGCTAGGTATTTTCCCTCCCCTCGGCATGCTTGGACGGGAACAAATCCCAATCGGGAGCGTTTCCCCCGGGTTGTTGGCTTTTGGCATCCCGTTGAGAGTCCTTTCCTGGTCTGGGGTGGCGGATGTGTTATCTAGGGACCGGCGATCGACCCTTCATGTCCCATTATCGTATGGGGGTTAAGCGGTGGGTACCTCGGCTCGCAACGCTTTTCATGCCGGTAGCCTTGTCAGCGTTGCAATTTGCGTGCCAAATGGGGAAATGAAATCGTTGGTGAGATCAACGTTAGTGTTTCTGGATCCGAATGCCTCATGGAGGCCGACGTAGACAAACCATACGCTCGGCCGGGAGTCGAAGTCTGGACAGTGGGCTCGTGGCTTCTTTTTTTTCGGTCATGATGTGATTCCACAAGATGTGGATTGGTTTACGCGGGACAGTACGACCAAGTGTTTGAAACTACTGTGTAGAAATCGACATATGGAAAGCCGAACTTTCCTGGGACCCAGATGCTGAAGGCTCGAGTTGTGGTACGTTTCTTCTGTGTAGAGTTGCCGAGACGCGAGCGGGGTTGCTAAGGTAGTATTCTGCAGGTAACTAGGGGTTTGAAGTCACGATGAGCTCATGTATCTACTCAACTTCCACTTGCGGACCCCATACGGCTATCTTCCTAACGGGTAGACTGAGTGGGTTGAAAGACAAGGGTTGGCAGGCGGGCCGTGGCAGGGTGTCGGTTATTGGGTGTGTGGGGTGGGCACGACCAGTACACGATGGTCTACGTTTTACAAATGATTAGCTCTTTAGTAACGAAAGAAGAGCCTCATCGAGCAACGTAAGATGGGCTGAAGCTACGAGTTCCACGGTCAATGACAAGTCTCAATTTGACAACTGCTTGGCAGCATTATCAAATCCCACTGCGCCTCGAGCGCCGATCTAGTCCCTCGAAAACCTCATGACTCCTAAAGGATCCTCACATCGCATTACTAAAACGAGACAAGGAGCCTTATTGGGCAAGGATTGGCATTGTTGGCTTTGCATAAAGTGTAGCTTCAGCAGTGGGTTGATAGGCCGTCCCTCGTAGAAAGCATCTGTCACATGTCTACGTGTAAGTAGTCAAGGCTGTTTTTATTGTTTAAAGCCGGGATAAGTAATCCCAGGCTCCTTGCAGTTTTGTCCCCCATACGGAGTGTGCTTTTGGTTAATTACAGGACATTGGAAGCAAAAGACTAGTTGTCTGCCCTTGTTTGCAAATGCATTTCCTAATTTTTCTATCTCCAAAGAAAGCTGATAACCATTCGCGCTGTCAGTATCTAACGTCATGAAGATTGGTTTCGTTGAGTCAACAAAGCGACACTAATCAATTATACTACATGGTATCAGGATCTCCGATGACGGTGTTTCTCGACGTGACTTTGACTTTGTGGTCGTCACTTCCCGAGGCGGAACCGTCCGGCGGAGTTTTAGTCCGGCAGGCTTCGGCGGCCTCATGTTCATCGACTGTCATCGAGCCATACTTTGCGACCGAATCTTTATCAATCTGCATTTGTTTCATGTCAGTCACCTGCCTGAGGGCACATATCAAGCTTTCGTAACGCACCTTGACGACAAGGCCCATGAATCCGAGGACAGCAACAGAGCATACAATCATGGCGATCGCGCCCTTCTTCCAGTACGGCGCCTCATCAGCAGCGAATAAGACGATGCCCCAGAATGTGTACAGCGTCGTAGCACCAATGTTCATGGCGTATATCGTCACACTTCGAACGGCCTCGTCACCGCTGCGCTGGAGGATGATGCTTGCCCAGCCAAAGACCAGGGGGTTCACCATGTACGAAGACCCCGAGAGGTAAAACGCAAACATCGTGCCGGCGAACGGAAGGGTTGGCACAAGCAGCATCGCGGCACAGACGATCTGGATGATACACACCAAGACGACCATCGGGACGCGGGTGCCGGTGGCGTCCATGTGCCAGGCGGCAAGGATGTTGGTCACGATGCCCACGGCCTGAACACCCAAGGGGTATGTGTTGATTTGACTCTGGGTAAAATGGTCGGCGTGGTACTTGAGCCAGAGGATAAAGTTGCCCTGAACTACCCAGGCCTCGAGGGAGGCGCAAACGGGGGACCAGAGCATCAAAATCCAGCTGCGTTCTTCGTTAGCCGTCTGCCGAGGGATAACGAGGGGTAGCACATTGAATTACAAGGTAGGCATCAGAGCGAGACGTTTCAGCAAAGAAAAGGGGTTGACGCTGTGCGAGTTTTTAATGACTGGAGGCAGCCTCCCGATAGCCAGCTTCTTCTCGGAGTCGCTGAGATACCGCGCGCTCGTGTTCTCGGGAATATCTGGGAAATAGAAGTACCCGAAAATGGCAATGGGAAGAGTGATGATGCCATCTGCGAGTCGTCAGCGCTGATTTCTTCCAAAATATAACCAGCAACGAGTCTCTGACCGATGATGAAGACCCATTGCCACCCCCCGAGACCAGCTCTGCCACCCAGGCCTTTATAAATGGCCGCCATCATGACACCGGCGAACATAGTGCCAATTTGGCCCGAGGCGGTGAAGATGGCAGTGCGCTTCGAGATCTCTTGGGGCTTGTACCACGATCCCATGATGTAGATGGCCCCCGAGTAGGTGCTGGCCTCCGCAAGACCGAGCAGGAAGCGGATGACGCAGAGTTGGGGCAAGGTCTTGACGGTCGCCGTGACCATGGTCAAACAAGCCCAAAGAAGCACCATACTCGGCAACCATATTCTCGGCCGGACAATCTGGAGACCAATGATAATGCCATGGGGGATCTGACCAACGACCATACTGTGCCTCGCGTCAGGAAGAAGATTCGCATAATAGGTGTTGCACAGCCGTCATCTTACCCTGCCGTAGTCACCGATAACACCGTGTTGTAATCATGGCCCTTCATATGCAAAGCCTCTCGAAGGCCAGCAACCTGACGTGAAGTTGTGTCAGTGTTTTCCCAAGATCCAAGCGGGCATGCACGATAGGTTGACTCACATAGGCATTGGCAAAAGCAGCACGGTCTGCAGAAACTTGTCAGCCAGCCCCTCTGGCTTGGAGGAGGCTCTACGCAGCACTTACCCAGATAGTTGAAGAAGTAGCTCAGACAACAGTAGGTCTACAGCTGTTAGCTGGGTTGAACCATGTCAACGCCACACTTGAGCTTCGTACCAAGATGAAGAAATCTGGGCCGAACTGTCAGTCTGAAAGGGCAACAGAAGGCTGGGCACGATTTAAAACAAACCTATTTTTTGGACAAGCCGCTTCTCTTCTTTAGTCTTGGCCTCGTCACCGAGGAAGAAGACTTTGAAATCCAACAAAGTCAGCCGCCATCTCTCCAGTGGTGGGAGTGGCGCCACCAGGCTCCGTAGAACTTACCCTTGACCTTGCTGGCGGCTGAACGGGTTTCGGTCGCCATATCTTCGGATGATATGCATAAGCCTTTCTTGGTCGTCAGATAAGGTGAAGTATTCGTGCCGTGGTGTTCGTAGTAGACCAGTGCTGTATCAATTAAATATCCAGCCACACGCTGCTTTCGTCGCGGGGTTATTAGCCTTGGGCTTCCGGGAAAAAGTCTTCTCGAATGCCAGTTATTACTTCCGCACCTCGCCGTCCAAGGGTCGCTGCAACGATTGGATAAAATTAGAATCGTCCCCTGGGCAGGCAGCAGATCAGCAAATTGGCTGTCTTTCTGCTTACGAAAAATAAAGCGCCGCGACACAGATTCAAACCAGGCCCAGCAGCAGAGAAACCGCGCACGAAAGAGAACCTTGATGTCCTCTTATCCTAGTATCTCTCGTCGGCGGCCCCGTCTCGTCCATCTGGACCGTGGTTCTATTCTCTTAAGCGGGCTCCACCAAGCCGGCCCTGGTTCGTCGAATGGCGTGGGCAATAACCGGAATTTGAGCGAAAAAGAGGCGGGGGAAAACTTGGCGCATCTGATAAGCCATACTATGTAAACCGCGTGCCCGATTAGTTGACTCTCAGGCGCCTGCGCCGTCGCTAGCTACTGGCCTATGCGGTGTCACAACGTACGCATGTGATGACTATTCAGGCGAAGGACACATCGAAGTATGCTAACCACTGTGGAATACAGGCCTGGTTTCGAGACTAATGTGGGCCGGAACATACTTGCGTCTGCTCTGAATCGATTGAGACTAGTTCAGTTCGTTAGGTAAATAATGCGTGAGAGTTTTAAGCCCAACTATCGACGCTCGAATTCGAAAAGGATGCTCCCGATTCAGTTTAATTACAAGTGGATACTTGTTACACTTGCGGCTTATCAATCCGTCCGATAGCGGAATTTAGGGGACGTTAAATGGCCTCATTCTTCGCACCCTTTTTCTCGCAGTTGCAATGGCTTCTTGCATCTTCTACTCATACACGGGCCAGGCTTTTCCCTCCACTGCTTCTTTGTAAAACTTCTCAAATGAATTTCCTATCGACTCGGGATAAAAATCTTTACCGGTTTGGTAACCTTGGTAACAGGCATACTTGACCGTGATGTCACTTCAGAGACCCAACGGTTTCAGACATTAAACAACCAACAGCTTTGATACTACCTATCACTTTATGACTTTACTACAATGTTTTGCTAAGTTGTCATGATAAGAGGATTCACCTCGTGCGGTATATTGCCGCACGACACCGCCTTCCGGAACGATATTGCGCCTTAATTTAGAAACGAGGTAGTATTCAGCTACGAGTTGTGAGAAAATCCGTTTGAAAAGAAACACGCCACTTTTAACTCTATTAATTGCTCCCTAAGTGCGCTCGCTTTTTAACAAAAGTTTAAAGTAAATATCTCTAATTAATTGGGCGCAGCAACTCCTCACTTCAGCACTGGTTATAGATTAAGAATGTAGGAAGCATCTATCTGTATACAGCCCCAACCCTCGGCTCTTGGAGTCCTTGACCTTTCATCTCCTGCCTCTGTTTTGGCGCCGTTGTAATGTGCAGTGACCTCGGTTGTTCTCATCCAACTCTACAACACCCCACCTCACGGGCAACAAGTGTCCCTGCGATTGGTCTTCGGCGGGAGGATGACATGCGGCACTGATAGCCTTGCTGTTTGTTGCGACCATCCTCTTGCCCCCATCATACTTGCGGAATCCCAAGGCTATGATAGCAAGCATCTGGAGAACTCCCACAAGCAAAGCTTCAAGTGATTGATTGCCGTTAGCGTCCGTGTGGAAGCGCGAGGAAATAGGGGGGCTCACTGGCCAAGACGGCGATGGGACTGTAACCGCAGGTCGAAAATGAGTTGGCGACATCTACGGTGCCCTGCTGGGTCCTCCCGCGGCATCCCGATGACAAGGTAGGTAAACCCTGCGAGGGCGCCTAAGCCCAACCGCCAGAGCCCTGCGAGACTCACGTCGATCTTGCGTTCGCGAAGGTTAGCGAAGGCAAATATGAGCAAGATCGCGACAAGGCTGATGGAAAAACAAGCAGCTGCAGAAGCACCATGTCGGCGTTAGAAAGGCCCTACTCTTCCGTATGAAGGACTCGGAATCAGGCGAACCTCCATGGATGACAAGAACGAACCACTGCTTAAGGCTCGCGGGTTGTAGCCGACGTCTTGGCTGTAACTGGAAAGGCGTATGTGGATCGTCTTCTGCCCTGCGATGCGTATTTTGGCCACGATGTAGTCGCTCTTCCCGAAAAAAAGTAGTCCTTTGTCGCTAAACACAATTTTTCTGTCGTATCGTCTGGATGGCGCATTAAAGATGCGATGGCATCACCACGCGAATAAAGGACCTGTTCTTTGGGGTCTTCATCGGTCTAGTTCTCGACATATGTCGTATCCTTATGGAGAAAGGCCTGCCGCCACTTCGTCCTCTGCGTCCGTACATAAAGGAGAATGGCCATCTTGACGAAGTTCAGCAGGCATACAGTGCTCGGAATGTGAGGACTAAATTCGAAGCGACATCTTTGGGTGGCGTCACCCGGCTTTTCGACCATGCAGTGAGAGACTTCGTAGTGCGGCGGTCCGAGATACCAAGTCCTGACAGGCTCGGAAGGTTTGCGAGCCACGCAACGGCCGGTTCCGTTACCAAGAGCCCACATATTCTTCGCCCAGTCGTCGGAACGCGGCGTTACCCCAACGTACATAAACAGACTGTCCTCTGTGGCTGGGTTCTGTTACGGTCAGGTTAAATGGGGCTCCATCGAGAAACGAATCCTTGACCACGGCGATGGTATACACGTTGGACGATAAGGACTGAAAGCCTGCCGAGTTGAATCTGGGAGAAACAGCATCAGGACGGGTTGCAGGCATGGTGCAGTCATGGTAGCTGCGTCTTACATAAGATGGATCGGTAGCGAGCTCATGGCAGGAAGAGCCCATGTCACCTGTCTCCAACGGCCAATATACCGCCAATTCCGTAGACTTGGTACTCCAATGTCCAACCACTGACCTTCTCTGTGCGCACTGTCAATCTCCCCTCGTGTGGGCGCTGCTTGAAGCTGCATGCAGAAGTTGGAGGCCGTGAGTATGCCGGTGCTGCAAAGGTTGATAAGCAGACGCAGCCCCTGGTCGAGCCTCTTTTCGGTCTCGCAGTCCCCGTCATACAGCGATCCGACCACGTTCTGGCTCTTGAAAGACGTGGAGGCGAGGATAGTGAGCCCGAGATTGACTACAAGAATGGTGCCTACGATCCCAAGCTGTAGGACGAGAGTGCGGTATCGCTTCGACCACCGGACGCGTCGACTGTTGGAAGCGTTGTCGTGAACGCGTGGAAATCTTAGCGCCAGCGTCTCGTCATCGGCAAACACGTTGGCATGGAATGTTTATTCTTGCAATATCGCTGGAGTATCCGTTTCCACCACGCTGGCTTCTTCAGGTGGATTTGGTAGGCGCATCTGGCTACCTGACCAGGGAGGTTCCAATGGCCTGTAAACGGGCTGGCCGCCGTTCGATTTCAGATCAAGCAACTCGTACGTGGCGTAGATTGACTGTCGGAAGGGTGTTATCTATGGATGGAAGGTGAAAAGGCGCAATCGCGGGCGTGGCAAGAATTCCCGTGAGATTTACACATTCTTGTATTGACGAGCTACAGCTTAGGCGTTCACCCAGCTTTATGTCCACCGATAGAACAAGGGACCGCTTTTTGAGGTCGACAACAAGTAACTACGCGACGAAGGGACGCGCGCCCTTATGAGCAGCTGGCCAAGAACAGACGAATCTATAGGCCTTGTCACTTAAGCCATTGTCTAGACCCAATTATATGGAGGCCAGAACCTGTCAACATCTGCCAACGGAAGAGGCGGCACGATAACACTGTTTGTGTCGTGAAGTTGAAATAGCTTCATGTGGCTGGTGTCAGTGGTTGTCGTTACAGATGTGGCGTACCAACCGCACTGACCACCTAGAATAGGTATTTCTACCGATTCTCCGGCTCATACATGGATTCTTAATAGGAAAACTACTTTACTCTCAAAATAACCAGACGCTGCGGTTCGTCACAGTTTGTTAAGGGTCATTTATATGTTTTCAGAGGCAAGTGACAAGCTCTTCATTTGCTGTTATTGATTAGCAAATGCCCTATTCTTATAGGGTGACTGATGCCTACCCGTGTGAGCTGATTCGACGAACTACAAAACGGTTATGGAATGATGTAAAGACCCAAGAACCCGGCTGCCCGGCAAAACCCAGAATCAATTCCGCTTGACAGCTTGGAGTATTCTGCCAACCGCCAACAACGGAGAATGGATCCGTCAGCATTGGCCGAACATCAGCCCAGCCCGTCCGCGCCATCTCCCCTTTCAGGAGTCACCCCGCATGCTCTTCAGGCCCCCCCCGCATTTCGGCTCTCAGACGTGGGAATTACACTTACCCACACCATCGTCGCCCGCTTGTTCCGGGTCTATGTTTCTCCCGTGGGTGGGCGAGGTGCGCAAAGGGGAATGAATGTGGCGGGGGAGGGGACCGCGGGGCACCAGGTGCGAGACGGCCACGCTGCTGGAAGTATGTTAAATTGCCGAACACTGATGCCGTACTCGATACCGTACATTGTTGCCGCATCCACCGTGATTCGGTGATCATACGACTCATATCCACAATTCTCGGCTTGTTGTCCCTTCATCCGCAGCTCTGAAATTGTACTTAACATCAGGGTCGTCCTCCTCTGCGTCCGCACCTTGCAGCTTTCTCTTCATCGTTCACGATCCCCCATTGCTCTCTCTCTGCTCTTCGTCCCAATCTCAGCAGCGCGTTTGCCCCCCTCCCCCCCAGCATCTTGCACAAAACATCCACGAAACCACGTAAACACATTCTCCGCGACGCATTTTCACAATGGCCACAAACGGCACCAACGGAGCCGACGCCAAGAAGAGCAAGTTCGACCCCGACTTCACACAACATGTCATCGACCTCATGAGCCCCGAGACGAAGCCCAGACATAGAGAGGTCCTCGGTTCTCTGATCAAGCACCTCCACGACTTCTGCAGAGACGTCGAGCTCACACAAGAAGAATGGCTTCTCGGTGTCAACTACATCAACGCCATCGGCCAGGCCTACAAGAAGAACCGCAACGAGGCGTGGAGAGTGTGTGACATCTTGGGTATTGAATCGTGAGTTATCCCACCCGTTCCGCAATGTCCCCGCACCGCCGAATCCACAGTTATTACCCCGCGCGGACTCTGCGCTGGTGGCAGCACGTTTTCATCGTGACCACGCGACCACTTTGGCTAATGGTTTATCCCCCTGCATCCAGTCTCGTTGACGAGATCAACCACACCGTCGTAACCGACTCGGGCAATGCCCCCACATCCTCAGCAATCCTCGGTCCCTTCTGGTCCCCCGAAACTCCCTTCCGCGATCTCGGCGCCTCCGTCGTCCAGGACATGCCCAAGGATGGCCAGCTCACCTTCTTCCACGGTGTCATTACGGATGCCGACACGGGCAAGGGCATCCCTGGCGCCGTGTTCGACTTGTGGCAGGCCAGCACCAACGGCAAGTACGACACCTTCGACCCCGAAAACCAGTCGCGCCACAACCTCCGCGGCAAGTTCAAGGCGAACGAGGAGGGCAAGTTCTGGTTCTACTGCCTCAAGCCCACCGAGTACGCCATTGACACGTCCGGCCCCTCGTCCGAACTGCTCCGCATCATGGGCCGCCACCCCTATCGCCCCGCGCACATCCACATAATGGTCACCCACCCGGACTTCATCGGCGTCACGGCCCAGCTCTACCCCAGGGACGACCCGTACCTCGAGACCGACACGGCCTGCGCCGTCAAGCCCGACCTTCTGCTCGACTTCAAGCCCGTCGAGAACGAGCCCAAGGGCGCCACCCTCGACTGCGAGTACAACGTCCGCCTCGTGTCCACGAAGTACAAGCCGGATTCCAAGATGCTGATGCAGAATGCCAACCAGGACAAGTTTTAGATGAGCCTCGGCATGCCAAGCCTTTTTTTTTTCTTTTTTTTTTTCTGTTTCTTCTTTTGTCTTCCCAAGTCGTGAGGAGAAAATGTGTATATAGCAGTTGGGGCCAATGTTTTGGCGACGCGTCTCGCGCCCCGTCAACCGGAGCGTTGGTTCTGTTTTCCGCGCATCCCGCGCATCCCGCGCATTGCAGTCGAAGGAAGCGTCGCAGCAGCGAGAAGATGGCGTCAGCCAGTGCAGGGCACGTAGAAGGCCCAGTTTTCCCCGCACGTATTAGAAATTGATATCCCTTCAACTTGATTCGGTAGAAAACCACGGTGCTGTCTGTGCCTATTGGCTGGCTTCACCGTCGTCTCCTGTGCCGTTCTTGTCCTTGTCCTAATTTCCTAGTCTTTTGCATTTGCCAGCTGGATTTCCTAGGTGCAGATATAGCGAAGTACGTGGTTCAGTGACGGCTTCACGTCGATGACTTCTGCCAACTCGAGCGACGTCCAGTTTTAACTCTGAGGATCTCATGGAACCATATGGTTTTCAACGGTTATGATGAATCAGTTCATTCATCGCCTGTCATGCCGAATTTCTTTCTGCTGCTCCCCGGGCCTCCAGATTGCCCCCTTTCCCCCACTTACCGGGTACGCTCGGCAAACCTCGGCTGAGAGAGCCCTCTTCTTTGGAGGGACGATCCTTTTCCCGACGACCTGAAATGCCGCTGGGAGGACCGGAGAGGGGCACGCCAACGACCGGCTCTGAGAAGCCGTTTTCTATGCGGAGAGGTTTTCCCCCAATCCAAGTGTCCTCAATTACATGCATGATGGAAATCAGGCAAAGGACGACGCCCTTTGTTTTTAAATATTCTCGAGTTTCCGCCAGAAATCTTGCAGGGATGGAGCATGTCAATCCAAACAATTTCGGCAACACATGGTTAGGGAAACCATCCCCGCCGTGGGCATTAAAGGCATGTACCCCGTTAACTAATTAGCGAGTGGGCACGCACCGTATGAGCTGCCGTTTAGTCTTTTAGTTTACTATAAGTCTACTTTTCTATTAAGCTAAAGATAATAAGATATAAGGCTTAATAAGGTATAATATATATATATAAATAGTTTAATAAATTAAAAGAATAATAATAAATTTAGAAATATATAAAGATATCTATTCTA
>MU846134.1:0-10520 GCA_030867225.1 Colletotrichum caudatum
GGGGGGGAGTGAATTTAAACTCTTTTTCTTTCTCTATCCCCCCCCCCCCAAGGCTTGCTCGCACACGCCTGGTGGATAGCACTAAATGCCATGGCATGTATGTATGTAGCTCTCTTCCTTTTCCCACGTCCCACCGTCACATCAAGGAGAACTGACTACCGGTATTCATCCGCAAAAGACAAAAGGAACAGGGGGAGGCAGCGCAGATGGGTTTGTGGATCTAGTTTAGGTAGTTTATAATTATATCCGTACTGCGGCGGCAACAGTTGCAGAAGAAACGGGCACCAGGGGCAAGAAGAGCGAGTGAACAGGTAAACTAAACTATGATGCGATGACGGTTCTATTCTGGCCGAGAACCAGGGTACAGTTTGCAACCACACCATCTTCTTCACTTTCCAGCTCCTCGGTCTTCTTCTGCCTGCTTCTCACCCACCAACCCCCTAGGTATCTTCCAAACTATGCAGCGCGCTTGAGGTTTCCTCAAATCTGTAAATAAGTTAAGGTCGGCAAGGTAGGTACTGTATCGCCGTCTCATGCGGGTGGGCGGTCCTTGAATAAAGTGTAGCAGCAGTAGCTGGATCGAGTGAGTGAGTGAGTGCATGCACCGCGCCAGTCCACGCCTACGAGAAGGAGCAGCTAGGGCACATGGGAGTCTACACTATACTATGTAGTGTACGATGAACTACGTAGTGTACCTACCCACCTACTTACACTACAGTACCGTCCGCTTTGAGCCAAGCGAGGAGGCAGGCAGTACTTGACGGTCGAGTACCCTCGACTCGGTCCTTGCACAGCGTCCTTGAAGGGGGAAAAGGGGGGGGTGTCACCCAATCCATCTCTTTGTCCTACCCTGCAAACTGGTGGCATCGTGGGCTACATGGCGGCGTGGGCGGCAAGGCCGAACTCTATTCGGGGGGTTTTGGGCACGCATGGGCGTTGCTCACGTTTCTTATTTCCCGGACTCGGCGGTAGTGGGTACATGTTCTGTATGTCTCGGCCCACGATCGCCATCCCTGTGTGTCTGCGAGCCCCATGACTTTCAGAAAGGCTGGCCTCGCACATGTATCGATACGTACGCCCTCGTGGATGTGCCATACCTCTTCTGGGAAGCTGGAGGGGGGGGGCCGTCCCCCGATTAGAGTGGGGTCGCCGCCCTCACATGCATCGAGCATCCCCCATCGGCGTGCGGCATCCTGGAAAAGGTTTTTGCTACACTACATAGGAGCCGCGTGTGGTGGGTGTGTTGTGGTGTGTTGTGGTGTGTGTCTGCGTGCTCTCTCTCGTGTTTTGTATGCCCTCCAAAGCATGTAGGTATTCTCGGGATGACAAAGCCTCTCTGTTCAGCTCTAAGTTTGATGGCTCGAGGGCAACGCACCTTTCTCCGGCGACTTATGTGCCATCCCATATGCCACCCCTTTCCCGGCGTCTCGTGATGTATGTATGTAGTTTGGTCTTTGCCGATAACCTTGGTACCGTTGTCCTCCAATCCTAGTTTAGTAGCCGTATGTAGGTAGGAGCACACAACGGAGAATTTCCCAACAGAATGAATGCTCGAGACAGTGAGACGGTAGTGAAATTATGGCGGCGGCGGCGGCCGCCGCCGCCGCGGTTGGCAGCAGCAGCAACAGCAGCAGACGGGTTAGGTAGGTAGGTAAGTAGGTAGGTACCTCGATGCCATGCCCGACCAGGCCAGACCGTGCCGGCACGTTGGTCCCAAGACTGGTCTCGGGGAGGTCGAGAGGCGGCTACCAACAGAAGAAATAGATGATGATGAAAACAGCGGACCCGTCATCAAGAGTCCGTCATCATAATTATGTTTCGTCTCACAGCGACCGAGACCCAGATGCCACCAGGCCCCGGGGCTTGCGAACTGGAGGGGGCCAGAAGCAATTTTGAGAGGCTCGGCGGGCCACGAATGCCAGACAAGACAGACAAGCCGACGTAAAGAGACAAGGAGACCGGTCCGGTGTTTGGAACAGCATGTAGTGTATCGACGCCATCGCCGCCATGGAGGCGTCAGTCTCGTGGTTCGGGCTCGGGTGCCGATCTGGTCCCTGGATATCGAGTACCTTAGTCGACGATGGGGGGCTGCTCGCAGCCCGAAGGGAAACAGGGTCACCAATATCCGTCCGCACCGTATCGTACCGTACCGGGACAGGTAGTGCATCTGCAAACCGTGCCACGTCGTATGACGGCCGACTACACATGTATGCAAGCTAATAGTAGTATACGATGTAAACTACTGTAGGTAGGTACGAAGTATTGTACACTACACAGATGTACAGCGGGCACAGGGGGCAAGGATGAAGGCTGGGCAAGAATTCCAGCGGCGGCAGCGGGGCCCATGTGGTGCCACATCTAGCACATTTCCACCGTGCAACGTGGAAATGTGCTAGTTTAGCTAACGAATACCCAGGGGTACAATATGTAGTGCAAAGCAAGGACACCAACAACCAACAAACAAAGCAATGGAATCGATCGCCCGTCCCTCAAAGTATCCAGGACGTGCCCAAAGGCCAAGTATAGTACCTACACCCGCATACCTATCTGCCGACTGAGTGCTTGGTATTTGTGCACTATTCCCCATTGGCAACCCCGGTCCAATGACGACTGCTCTGCTGCTACACTACACACAGTCTTATGCAGTTGCCGATTGGCCATCTTGGGGTTTGACGCGTTGTAACTTGACGAGTGGAGGTATAAGACGGATATGGTGACGTTGGATGCCGATGGAGTTCGAAAGTCCAAAGTCATGGATCTCCTTGCTAGAGGGAGGGGGAAAAGGTTGAAATAAAAAAATAAAAAAGGGAAGGAGAAAGCCGCTTTCCTCAGCGAAGGAAGGGGGGGATATGGGCGGAAGCACAGGGCTGCTAGCAACCTACCATACACTGCCTAGGAACTTGCAGGCATGTGTGTCTATGCATTGTACCCAAGGTACCCGTACAGTACATGCATACGACACGCTCCAGCGTGCAGTGTTGGGTAGGTAGAAGGTGCCCTGGTTCCGGGGATGAGCCGGAAGAGGATGGTGTGCCCTTTTGTGTCCCGGTCGTCGTAGCCCGATAGGTAATTACTCAAGAACCGCGCAGCGGATGGTAGGGTACCTGTACCTGTACCTGTACCTGTACCTGTACTTTGACAGGACTTTTGAGCTTGTGCACATGCGCTGGGTGGGCAGGGCACCATGACACATGACATACTATGTGCGGATACTGAGTAGGTAGCTACCTGTACATGCATACAATACAGTACATGGGTAGTGCACACTACCTAGATGGTAGGCATGGCGTGGCACCCGCGTGCGGAGCTGGCAGCGGTCATAGCATCTCGCAGGTTCCAGGCGGGGCCTTGCAGGCTGCGTTGGCTGCTTGCCTCGTGGGTACCGGGCTGGCTGGGAACAGCTGGGAGCGGACTTGCGACGGGCGACGGGCGACGGGCGATAGGTCATGGGCGATGCGGGATGCGCACGGCCATTCGTGGGTTACGGGGCCATCCGGCCATGTCAGTTGGTAGTACGGAGTAGTCGTAGGTAGTAAGTAGTATTCTTAGGGAGGCACTGGGTGGGAGGTAGCTAGCTACCTACCTACAGTACCAGCGTTCCAAGCCAATCCAATCCAGCCGACTGGAGTTAGGCCGATCGGTCCCATGTGTAGACCATGCGGTAGAGTGCCAGCCAGCGCCCGCGACGAGGCGAGGCGAGGCTGGATCGACAAAGAGCTCCAAGCCCCACCGTCATTCGCCTCTCTCGAGGCTAAATTAAATACCTACCATGGACCGAGGACGGATACACACATTCATTACCTTGGCTTGGACCGAAAACTACCTACCTACCTTACCTTAGGCATACATATTAGCTATGTCGCAGGATGCATATTCAGAGAAGCATACTGTACATCGTACGTCCAGCCAGGACGACAAGACAAGGAGGAATCCCATCCCATCCCGACAATCCACCCTGGGTACCATGTCTCGCTTCTTCCGGGCACCACCACTTTGCTCTCGGCTTTCGGCGAACCATGGTAGCTATGTATTTGTACCATACCGTCCCGTCGAACAGGATGTGACAGTGCGGCAAGCTGGTCGGTCGCCCTGCGTCCTTAGCCGACAGCTCAGGCAAAAACACGCAATCAGGTCACTATTCGTAAGTAGATAGGTAGGTAGCGAGGTGCACGCAGCACAGCACAGCACAGCACAGCACAGTACTGTACGTATACGACATTGGAGAAGACAATCCCGGAATGGCCTATGCAGGCAAAGCAATAAGGCGATGCTATGCTATGCTACTGTTTGGCGTCCGTTGCGGCATGCAAGATGCAAGACAAATTGCCTATGCAAAAACTCCACGTTGGCCCCCTCCTAGGATTCAGAGTTTCCGCACTACACTACGGTACTCAGCACACGACGCGGACTCTTCGGACTCGAGCCGGGCTGTTTTATTTTGTGTTTGCACGTTCCCAGGACATTTTGCTACGTATCTCTCAAACGGCAACTGTGCTTGTGAATGAAGTTCGCACGAGTGGCCTGGAACGGCCGTCTGATTCAGACAGACGCCCAGTTTCCGTGCAAATCCCGTCAACTCTGTCCCCCCCCCCCCCCCCCCCCCCCCCCCCCCCCCCCCCCCCCCCCCCCCCCCCCCCCCTCAACGGGCCAGCCGAACGACCAAATGACAAGCGGCTCCCAAAACCGATCGAGTCCGCGCCTCAGTGGCTGGAGGCTACGACAGAAAAGTAGAAGAAGGGGGGATGGGCCCAGTCCGGTTCAGTGCAGTGCGGTACAGTGTGTTTCTAAACTATTTAAAAGGTGTGATGGCGCTAGCTGCCAGGTCTCGACAAGGGAGCCTCGTGCGAAGTGGGGTAAGGAAGAAGGTCGTTTTTTTCTTCTCTTTTTTCTTCTTCTTTCTCAATATTCCTTCCCTTTTCCCCTCTGCTCCCTCTGTGCATCGACTTGCCCAAGCGGATATGCTTCGTACAAATATGTACGATGTATCCGTACACGGTATAAAGTGTACTTGTTCTCGGCGGCACGGTCTGTATCAGTCTGTACGGATACATGGTTGCTTGTTCTTCTAATCACTGCCGACTGCCATGCTATGCGCCTAGGCATGTTATGTTACGAATGAATGCATGGGGAGATTTTGTCGCACGTTACACCTTCTTCATGAAGACCAATACTGGCCATGGACACGGAGAGCATGTCCGACGGCCGCAGCTGTCAATCAGCGGCGGCAATTGAAAGTGCTGCGACCCACTAGCTAGTACGGATATAGTGTGCTTGCATTTTTGCACATTGTACTATGTAAACTGTCTAGTTACCTAGTGTAGGTAGGCATGGATGGTGGTACAGTAGTATCCGTGGTTTACGCTACTGCGCACTTGTGCTAGCGGAAAGCATGGGTGGGGGCCTCAGCTCGGGAAGCACAGAGCATCCCGAGCTCAGGGCATTTGGCTTTCTCGGACACGTGGAGACGTACCTATCCAGGTTTGCCTGCACAAACTCTGGTCGGCCGTGGCTTCCCACCTAGTGGCCACCTTTGCATCGGATTGGCAGTTGCACTAGAGACATAGGGCACCTTTCCCACTATAGGTACGTACCTACACATAACATACCATGTACGCTCACGTGTGCACACGTAGGTAATGCAGCAGCATACTTGTACGTACCTGTCTACATGCCTCAACGTACCCACACATGCCTGCCTGCCTGCCTGCCTACCTTCCTTCTACTACACTCATGTACCTGATTATTTGTGCTTGAGGCACTACCTACCTAGGTATTCGTCCACTATCAATAACTGGCCCACATCCACCGTCGATCTCTCCATCCTTCCTGCTTGCCTATTTCCATCCCGTGGGGAGATGTGTTGGGCAATGCACCGACCTTAGATAGTAAGTACACTGCCTATGTAGGTGAGCTACACTATTTCGTACCTAGTTTAGGTATGATGCCATGCCAGCCGGTACACTAAGATTTCCCTTCCGTCGCCGCCGCTGCAATGCGCGATCTGCCGACCACGTGAGGCTTGTTCTGAGTACTGATCATGTATTTGGGCACTTACATACGAATACTCCGTACATCCAGCGCCACCTTTTTCATGACCACACACACGTCAATTCCTATTCCTATTTTTGTATTACTCTTATCATTGAAGAAAAAAAATGAAGAAGAAAACCCTTCACCTGTCGTCTTACTCCTGACACGACGGGCACTGGTACAGTCCGCCGCGGCTCCAGCAATGGTACCTCATGGCTGTCAGTTCGTCCATCCTCAATACTATTGCCATACCTGCACTACTTACCTGTCCATCGCAGATACCGCGCTAGCCATGTTTGCTTTTGAGTAGGTATTCTCCAGGATACGAATATGAAAACTCATCCTACCCACAATGTAAACTACAAAAACACCGCCTTTTCTCCTCGGCACAAGGTTCTGCCTTACCGGTCGGTGCCCGCCTTGCAACTAGGTAACTACCTCACCATCACTTCTCCATTGCGGCAACCCCCTCCCGCGCAACAACAGAGGCATGACGTCGATCATTGCTTCTTTACGTCTTTTGCTACCGCATGCACGCTCTCGGTAGCCATCCAAGCCCTCTCGGACTTGACCCTGCTTGTCTAAGGAGACGGAATGAATGCAGCCGCGTCCAGTACTGTACCGTACCGTACCTTACCTTACCACCTTTTCTCAAGACGTCAGTCAATCAAGCAATGCCCGCGGGATTTTGACCAAGCCGTATTCTCGCACGGTATCGACATTAACTACACTATACAGAGTATGCTTGCATGACCACACAAAGTCTAAAATCCGCCGCCAACCACGTTGATGAAGCCCGCCCCCCCCCCCCCCCCCATCTCGGTATCGCCGTTTACCACCCGCTTGCTCGCTCTGGATGCCTCGACTAAACAGCCGCCTGGAAACTCTCGTCACGTCACCGAAGTTTGTCTGCTCCGAGGGAATCAGCTAGGAGACCTTGTTCAGCGTCCGTACCTGGCTACCTAAACAAACGTGCAGTACAGTAGTTATGTATGTAGCCTTGCCAAGACTTTTGCATAAATATTGCACACGGGCACCACTTTACACCCACCATCCGGATGGTCCGGGTCCTAAGAGTCTTCTGAGCTTTTCCAGGTTCGGGCTCTCTCCACATTGCTACTGGCAAGAGCCCTGCAGTATCTTTCCCGACAAATCGATGCTTGATTGTAGCTTACGTACGATGTACTACGTTGTGGTGGTGGTGGTCCAGACTAGTATAGTGTGCGCGGCAATCTTCGCTCTTGTCACAGTTCCGCCGATCTAACATGGCCCATCTCCGATTTGAAACTCGGCCTGAATTGGCACACCTTCACGTCCGCGACTATCCGTCTTTTTTTTTCCCCTTCCCACGTGGCGAGCTCAGCTCACTCAGGTCAATTCAATGCAGCTAAGGAAGCAAACGCAACATCACCAAGGCTGCTTGGCAAAGTCTCTCGCGCCACTGCACTGTGGCATCTCTACCGAGTACCTGAACTACAGTATAGTAGTAGAGGTGTATTCATTACAAGCCCGTCGATGGCTTTTCATGGGGCTATCTGTCAAACAAGCCCACTTTCCCCCGGGACTGTATCCCATAATCCGAACTGGGTCTGGCTTGACTCGACGGCGGCTATCAATCTTTCATAGCTCCAAACATGCTGAATCACACACAGCAAGCCCTACGGCGACACCGACACCGACGCCGCACCAGCCACACAGGCAGGCAGTTGGAGCTAAACAAGTACCGGGGGGTGGGGATGCCGAAGCCCCCCACAAGAGAGCCTCTCCGTCCAGACATGTGTTCCTGCTAGGTACGATTCAACGCTACGTACATCGTATGTCTTCGGTTGATGGCAGTAACAAGCATACATGGTAGCCATGACATACAGAGTCAATTACATGGAGCGGCCATGCTATCAATCGCCGCTAGGACGGAAGGGAAAGGGGGGTCACATACACACGGTCCCCTTTACTACATAATAGACCAGTCCTACTTTAGCGAAAGGTTTTCAGTCCCCTACCACGCACGCACGCACGCACGCACACACACACGCGGTTCCTCAATGGAGGCCACAGAATGGCATAGCATCCGAGTCAAGTTCCCAGAAGGCGTCTCCACAAAGCTCGGAAGTCTTCGCAACGCTCCGAGACAGGATCAGAAAAAACGCTTGCTCAAAAGACCGCGAACCCTAGCTGTCAGTCTCGACGAGTTTTCTTTATCGGTGTCGGCGCCTCCCCCCGAGTGTCATCACCAACTGAATGTTAGTCGGCGCTACCATCTCCAGAATACCTGCGGCACTTGCACATCATTATTAAACGCAAAATAGTGGGTCTGTAGGAGTCGTCCCACGTGGAGGTACAGCGAAGGGGGATACTGCTGCAAGTATGTAGACATACATGCTCAGCTCTCTCTCTGTCTCTCTCTCTCTCTCTCTCTTAGCGATGGACGGAGCAGAAAGGAATGGAAAACGAAACAAGGACTGCCCGTTTATACCATCAGCCGATGCAGTCACGGGCACATGTGCTGCAACAGACACAGAAATGCATGAGTACCACGAGTACCACTCTGGCCGAGCAGTCGGTTCTCGACAGTCGATTCGATTCGATGGATGTGTTTCTCTAGGTGCGGGGGGTTTGGCCTTTGGGGCTGGTTTGGTTGGTGAAAGAAAGGCCCCTTGCGTCGCCTGTCGGTCGACCTGTGTGACGGCCCAGCGGTTCCTCACTTTTTTTTTTTTTTTTTGTGCCACGTTTCTCCCACCTGCCAATGTGTGCGTTCGTAGAGGCAACCGCTGAGGATCTTCGCTGCTGGGCGGCTTCCGACTCCCGGGGTGCAACCCACCAGGGAACGTTTACTAACGACATGGGACATGCATGCATGCAACACCAAACGCCAGCATTCCCTTGTCGGTCAATACCTACATATCAACAGGATTTCCCTGCTCTTCAGGCTAAGGCTCTAGCCCCGGCGCCGAATTCAACCTTCCCGGCCCGCCTATAGGGCCCAGGGGAGGAGGGATGCTTCCTCTCAAAATTGCAGCTGCCCGCCCGAGACACCTGCTGTTCTACCTTCAATCGCCTCGTCGCAGCCAGACAAGACAGATAGATAATCCGTTCTTCTGTAGGCATGAACCATCTTCGTGTTGTTTGATTGTTGGAAAAACCCCGTAGCAAGGTGGGTAGAAAAGAAAACAATCCCTTCTCTGCAAAACAGAACACAAAAAATACAAAAAAGAGGGGAAAGGGGAATAGAAAAGAAAGAACAAACGAAGACGAAAGGCCAAGGTAGATCGCATGAAACAGGCCTACCGTGCCATCAGGTCCCACAAATGACAGCGATAATTTTACCGCGACTGGGCAGGCATGGCCATCTTGAGGGGCTGAGAGCAAGCACAAACAACGATGAGGGAAGGCACAGGTCTCGGATGATCTAGACGGCGCACCAATATGTGTGCGCACTCTACGCACACACACACACATACAAGTAAACACAAATACATAGAAATATCTATACACATGTAAACTGCACGCGTTACTGCAAGCAAAACACTGCTCCAGAGGCCATCTCGCTCCGTCATCTCCCCACAGACCACCTCCCGCGATTGAGCTTCCCCACCCCTGGAAAGACGGTTGTTTTGTCCGCCGTTTCCGCATGAATCATAAAGTTCGGACAAGTGGCTTTCTTTGTTCGGGCCCTCCGCGATGTCAAGCCCTTGCCGCGGGTTGTATCGAGTCGTGGTAGGCCGCCTCAGATCAAGGTCGTCGGACGAACAGGCAAATGCCCTGCTCCTTTTTTCGCCCATGTAACCCAGACTGCGCTGCATTTCACCGATGCAGAGCCGCCCCCGGATCCATGGGACCTCCTCCTCCTCCTCCTCCTCCTCCTCCTCGCAGGACAGGATCACTTGGTCGGTCGAGATCCGTTTTCGTCCGTGTGGCATCGTTTGCGCCGGCCACATCGACCGATTGGGATGGGCCGCCGTAAGGGTGCCGAGCACCACATGCAGAGAGATCTATTAAACCTGACGGGAGAAGTTCCGTCAGGTTCAATAATACTCGCTCGCGTACTGCCTGCTCGAATCTAACCACGCTGCCAAACGTGTCCGGCTTGCTATTCTGCGCAAGGAAGACCTCTGTCGCCTGTCAGCCCCTAATCAACATGCGTCTTGCGCCCGTTATAAGACAACTGTTTCGAGGCACGCGCTGTTGAGAATCCGTCAGCACCGCGTTCCGTCTACGGCTGAGACTCACTCGTAATGCCCTCTCGCCCCGCCCCGCCCCCGTACGCTGTACTTACGATGTATGACCTGCTGCGCGTTTTTGTAGGCCATCAAACGCGTGCTCACGTGTTTGTTCTCTGAGCAGCACACCTTGCCCTCAACCAGAGTCCGAGCTGCTCCCTCGACTCGACAGCAATTCCCTTCAGATAGTCCACCGACTTGAATGTGCTTGCTCTCAGGCATCGTGGCTACTAGTAAGCCCCCCCCCCCCCCCCCCCCCCCCCCCCCCCCCCC
>MU846134.1:10530-95139 GCA_030867225.1 Colletotrichum caudatum
CCCCCCCCCCCGCGCCAACTGTTCTTTTCGGGTCCGTAAACGGCCACCCAGCCTGTGCACGGGCGTATATCACCAAAGTTCGGACGGACTATCAACCAGGCACGGGGTACTTGTACTTGGATTTTGCTCGACATCTATCTAACCTTTCATGCTTTTCGCCCCACAAAGAGCACAAGGCACCATGCCGAAGCAATCCTCAGACGGCATCTGCATGGTTTACCAGCCAGCATGCTCAAAGTTTCCCCTTCCAGTTTCGCTCTCGGGGAGCCCATCAGCCACACCAACTTCATTGCACTATTTGCTCGCTGGCAACCGTTAGAAGCCCGGACCCTGTCAGGGAAGGGGGGGAAAAAACCCCCATCATTGCTGGTGAACATCCAGACCTTGGGGGTGTGCCCCAGCGAGAAGGGAGTCAAAACACGCCGTCAACGGCTTTTAGCTCTCGCGGCTTTCGGACGAATGTCTCAATGCGCCGTCCAAAACAACAACGATGGCCCAAACCGCCCAACCCCCATGGCGTGATGCTTTCACGCTGCTTCCACGCGAGCCAGGCGCGTGGGTCCCGACGAGTCCGTTCAACGGGGGCGTGTGTGATGCATCTCGTCCCTGATCCGACCCGATCAATGCTTGCACGACAGGATACAACGTACGCAGCAACCAGTGTAGGTAGCGCGCTGTGTGTTTGTCCCAGACCAAACAGGCTTTTGGAAGGTGGTTGTCTTGACCAATGATCTACACCAGGAAGCGTACACGGTGGTGTACAGTCGTAGTAATGCAGCAGCAGCCCCCTTGGCGGCCCGCACGGAACAGCTGGTGACCCCGGCGTCCTGCCGATATGGGTCCGGAGAGGCTGACCGCGTCCGGCCAGTGCCAGCACTATGTGGCGGCGGAAGAGGGGCAAGTCAGGAACAACGAAACAAATGAATTTCCACCTGCGACTCATATCACCAAGAGAGGCCAGGGGGTGGAGAAAGGCGTAACTTTTGCTGAGTCGGTGAAAGGACCCGTCTGTGAGCGATTCACCTACTGCGAGTAGTTGTGGCTGCAGGTGGCCCTCACATTTGACCGAGTCTGGCATGTTTGGGGAAGAAACGCGCGGCGAGCCAAGCACTTCATCCCCGCGCAGAGTCACTCGGAACCTGCTTGCCCACAGTGCCTCCAGAGCTACCTAGGCACAGGCGCTTTTGTCGTCAGTGTGCTTTACCCTCCGAATGTCTTGGGGGGTTTTTTTTCTCTTTTTTTTTCTGGATTTTCTTTTTGTAGCGCCCACTCGGTCTAGTGTATGGCTCTCCGAGAGACAAGAGACTTGCCAACCGGGCCTACTCTTTTGTGATAGGGGCAGGTTTAGGTACCACTCCGTACAACATGTGCCAATCGGTGGGGTTTGGCTTCCGCATCGGTTCAAGGTGGACGACCAGGTACCTATTCTTCCTCTCTCTGCTTTGACATCTCTGCGACTTGACCTAGGACCTAATCGGTTTATTTTCCGACCTGTCAGTGACGCCGGAATGGTTTGGCTCGACCTCTAGCGCCAGCGCGCAGAGGCTGGGACACGACGGTGCGGTCCGACACTACTGACGAAGATTGAGGGTAGGCTGTGGAGGAGTGCAGTTTTGGGCATGGGATACAACGTGTATGCACATCTCAATGTGCACCAGGCCGCCACAGCCAACATATCGGGGGAGGGGGAGGATGTCTGAGACACTCAACCTGTGCAACGAAAACCTGTTTGCAGCTTTTCGTCTATTGCCTCGTGGCGTCGTGCCTTTTCGGCTGCCCGCAGCCAAGAAGTCTGGCTTGCGTTGCACCCACCCCCTCCCACCAGCGACGAAGGGGGGGAAGGGGAGAGTACCAAGTGCAGGTAGCCTCTGTACCCAAGCTATTGGTAGCCAGGCAAAGAGACGATGCTTCCGAGACCTGGGTTGCCTCTGAGGTCTCGTGCGCGGCTGGAGGGGGGCCACTTCTTCGGACGACACGAGTATGAATCTGTTCCCAAGAGATGCATCTGCCCGGTAGCGTGGTTTCAGAGAGCACTCCCAGTACACGACATCACGTCAAGTTCCCGCCTGGCGTTTCCCGATAGTAGAGCGCGACCGTGGGACGGCCGGGAGGCTGGCGAAGGAGGAGATTGTGATCAGTAATACCAAAAATGTGACGATATGCCATCGCGATCTGGCCATCGGCCTGTGCACCGATGCGGCGGCAGCCACCAAGAACAAGTGTACGACCCCTATCCATGGCCCATTGTCGACCATTTTTTGTTTTTGTTTTTTTGTTTTATTTTGGCTCTGCTCGCCGCTGGCCCTCAGCCTGGGGCCTGCGAGGACAGTCCCGGTGATCTTCGTCAGACTGGCTGGATCTTATTATTACTAACTTGGAGGATTGCGTTGGAGGCTCCCCGGGAGGCTCACCGATAGGGTCCATCGCCATATAGTTATGTTAGAGGCTGAAAGGAAGGCGTCCCGGACATGAGTACGATGGGGGGCACTACCATCGGGAACGTTTGGGTTGGCGCATCCATCCCTGTGGCTTGGGCTGGCTTGCACGGCCCAAGGGAGAGGAACTGCAGACGAAAGTTGGGCTTCCCCGTTGCCTCTCTCATTCCATTTTTTTCGGCCATGTTGCGCATGCGCAACGATGCGCAATCCTTGGGCGTCTTGTCTACCAGTGCACCAGGAAGGACCGCTGTCCTCGTGCCACGTTCGCTAGACTCCCCGCCCCTTGGTGAAATGAACGGACGCCTGTTCAACTTTCGAAAAGTGGTGTATAATGGCAACGCGAGGTGATGCCCACATCCTCCCTTCCCGACACTTCGAATCCGACCTTCATTTGCCAATAGCAACTCGATAAGCCTCTCAGTGGGCCTAGATCGTGTGTTACGCCCTGGTATGCTGCCCACGGGAGCCAGGCCCTCTAGCTTCGATCGCCCGAGGATCTGTGTTCGTGGCTGGTCCGTGTAGCGGCATGGCAAAATGCAGAAGCAGTAGAAACCACAACCGGTAGCGGCTGACATGGCCCGGCCTGCACTTTGCCACTCCTTCGGCAAAGGCTTGAAAGAGGTGTGGCGGCGACCCGAAACGAGCGTTGGCGAGTACGAGCTTGATCAAATCCGATATGAAGTTTGCAAAGTGTTGCTAACAATGGATATCGATGTGAGGAGGCGTGCCCGTCTGCGGCTTGTCATATTTGGGCGTAGGCGTATCGGTTTGACAAGGCATACAACATGTAGACCGGTCCGGGGCTCGGGTGGCCTAGATTCCGTGGACATAACGGAGACTAAGCGAGCCGGAATCCAGCAGTTCGGTTCAAGTAGGATAGCCCCGGGCCACCCCATGGCGAGGCCCCTTCCCAACGGCAGCTTTGGGCCGGATAGGGTATGGGGATCATCCTGTGGCCTCAGTGATGTTGGCGATCGCGACGCTACCGGCGAGAAGCTTCGGGGCATGTGGGAGAAGAGGGGGGAGGGGTGGACTAGAATTCAGCTGCTTAGGTTCAAGCGTACGGCCGGAATCAGTTCCATGTCGGATCGCGAAGAAGATCCAGTGGCATCGGACCGAGAGTGGCTCGTCCGGGCGCGGCTGTTGGACCAACTGGCGTGTCGATCATAAATGGGAGGATGGCCGTGTGAAAGCATGCAGGGAGGCATCGTGGGGAGATGGTCTGCCGCAAGCAGACAGGAGGGAACAATGGGGAAAGATATTGACGACGATGACGGAAAAGAAAACGTGGGTGACGAACGATACGGGACGCTGGCCACGTCTTGGGTTTCTGGGATTCTCCTGCTGTTGGCGGCGATTCACTAAGGGGGCCTCAAACTCTCGCTAAATGACCGGATTCTGATAAAATAGCATGGCCAAATGATGTCTTGGTCGACTCCATGAACTAATTCCATTTCCGCAAACGGATGCGCGAGCATGTTGGGCGAGGCCGGGCCGAGACCGAAGTGCTGGAAAGTGGCGACAGAGCGCCGCCAGATCAGGGAGTGGTGATGTGATATCCACTCATGTTCTCACGTGGCAGTCATCGCATGCTTGAGGAAAGAGCCGGTGTGGTGTTGCGGAGTTTCGGCCATCGTCGTTGTCGAGTTGTTTAACCTGTTGATTGCTACGGGGAGGAATTGCTACCACGGGCAGCGGTTGCCCGCCGGGTGGGGCCGCGCAGCGTGCGGACTTTTGGGCTTACGCGCGGAGCGGAGTTTGAACCTCCACAACGACATTCTCTCCGGTCCCTCCTTCCGCTCCTCCCTCCCCAAGTCCTAGCAGTCTCACGCTTGCAAGCAACCTCCGCATAACGGCTGACCAAGCGTGCTTACGAGTCACAAAAAATAGCCCGCGTAAGCTCAGATCGGGCCTTTCCATCACTCGGAGACCAGACCATCAACGACTTTCGACACGGGCATCGCTAGACTCTTGTGACCCCTTTTCTCACCCTTACACACTCTTCTCACACATTGTCATCCGGGCCCAATTGAACGTACCGCCCCGACTTGTTGTTTGCCCCCTTCTCTTTTTGCTACTGCTCGACAGAGCAACAGCCTAGAACCCAGTATAGTCCCCCGGCCAGCAACAGCAGAGCAGACCAGAAATGCCCGCTGCCGAGGGCCTGAAGATGATGGGCGATTTAGCAGATACCGCGGATAAGTCGCGGCAGAAGAGCTGCAACGCCTGCGTACGGAGCAAAAGGCGCTGCGATAAGCAAGCCCCGCGCTGCACCCGCTGCGCAGAGAAGAACTTCTCGTGCGTGTACCAGAACATGCCGCCCGCCTTCTCCGCCGCTTCCGCTGCTGGGGGTGATGCTGGAGCCGGGGCGCGCGTGCCTACAGTCAACAGCAACCCCGGCCTCAGCACCTCCTCCTCCTCCTCCTCCTCCTCCTCCTTCTCTTCCTCCCCTTTTTCTGCGGGCTTTGCCGCCATTGGCCAAGACGACCCCCTCCAGGCCATGGACCTTGGAGACGACGAAGACTGCATACCATCTTTCAACTTCAACTCACTCGACGGCCACCATCTTCAGCATCAAAACGAACAGCAGCAGCCGGAATCGGCGTCGTATATCGACGGCGAACTCCGGACCTTGGTGGCGGCGGAGGACATGGGAGGCAACGGCAACAACAGCGCGCCGTTGCCGTCGACGCCGTCGCTGAACTTCGGCATAGAAGCCACAAACGCATCCTTCGACTTCAACTCAGTCATGGACTTCATCAACGCGGACCCGGTGACGGGCGGCGAGATGCAGCTCTGGGAGACGCCGTTGACGCCCGTTGCGCCAAAGAACATGACGCCGTCGCTGAACCGGCCGGATTTCTCCATCTGGGAGGAAGAGATGCCGAACATGTGTGTGAGTAATGGCTTTATTTCTTCTGCACTTGCCTTCTCTCGCATATCAAAGTTTACTTGTCCGCGTATCCCCAAGTCTTACGTCTGTTTCTCTTGTCCTTCCGTCTGCACTCTACCTCCTCCTCTGCCTCCTCTTCCTCCTCCTCCTCCTCCTTCTCCTCCTTCTCCTCCTCCTCCCCTATTTTATTTGATCTTCTCCTTCGCCCCACCAACCTGATAGACCAGAATGAAAGCTCATGGACTGCAGCTTGAGGCTGGATTCAAACCATGGCAGATCCACGAACCCTCTTCGCGGGTTGGCCACCTCGTCGCCGCTGTCAAGAACATGCACGTCACCTTCGCCCGGACAAGGCAAACCCCCTTCCTCCACCGTCACCTCTACCGCGGCACACGCGAGACACCACAGCCCCTATTGGCCGCCTACACCGCGATCTCGGCATACGTGGGGCGCACCGAGGCCAACAAGGACTGGGCCATTCGCGTCCTGTGCGAGGGCACAAACGAGGTCCTCAGGGGGTCCAAGAGCACGTCGTCACACCTGACGGGGCATGAGAAGCTCGCCAGGACGCAGGCACTGTGGCTTCTGCAGACCATTAGGTGCTTCGATGGCGATATATATTTGAGGGCGCAGGCGGAGCGGGACATGGCCGTTCTAGAGAGGTGGCTGAAGGAGCTTGAGATGACGAGGGATAACTTTGACGAGGTACACTTGCTGGACGAGGGGGCGGTTAGGGGGAAAGCGCCACGGTCCTGGGAGGTATGGGTGTTCAATGAGTGTGTCAGGAGGATGGTGTTGATGGGATACATCTTCATAAGCATGTATGAGATGCTCAAGGCTGCTGATGATCAAGGTGTGTCGCCCCATTTCTTCGTTCTGATGTCATCCTCTTCATACTTGACGACGGTGACCTGCGGTATACTGACGTCTATGACAGGCCCGGACCCCGAACGCTGGCTGGCGCCGCACCGATGGACCTTCTCCAGGCACCTCTGGGACGCGGAGTCGTCGCCGGCCTTCTACTCGGCGTGGCGCGAGAAGCCGATGTTCCTGATCAACAGCTTCTTCTTGCAGCAAGCCGCCAAGATGGCGCGGCCGCCGGATGTGGATGACTTTGCGAGGTTGTTCCTCACCATGTATGCCTTCTTGCCCTGTTTTTTTTCGGCGGCTGCTAGTCGCTCTTTGCAGACGGATCGCTAACGGTGTTGTGACGACAGAAATATCGGCGTTGAAGAAATGAAGCATTTCATGCTCGAAGCATGAGATGGGTTCGATAAGGCGTACCAGTAACGACTCATTAACCCATGGGGGGGGGGGGGGGGGTTTATAACTTTTTTTTTCTCCATCTTTTTCTCTCCATGGAATACGGAATCAGGGTCAGAGCCTAGAATGAAACACCCGGATCTGTTCACGTCCGGTTAAGTGTCTAGGAATAGGTCGAGCCATTAGTTTGGTACCATGGCTATCTCAAACTCGGTTAATATGTTGAGTACTGCCTCTGAGACAATCAGGTGGCAATTAAACGGCTAGTCTCGGGAAGAAAAGGGGGGAGGGGGCTCTGCCTGCCCAATATCAGGTATTCCACGTTCCAACAAATACTATGAAAGGAGGCTGTTGGACCCTGTTACCATGTTGAAGGGATCCGGAGAAGACCAAGCGCATGACTTTTTGCAGCATACTTTGTATGCCCGAACATCAACATCGAATAATCGATATACCAGCCTCGACAACTTGACTGAGGGAGGATCTATTGTAAGTAGTCTCATTCGTCCTGACCTTGGTAATGGACGTGTAAAGTCAGTATTCTGATACTCGAGTATTGGACATGTATGTGGTAGTGATCCTGTAAACTGATTCATCGTTGAATGACAGGTTAGGAGTTGAACCGGGTTATTCCTTTACATAAAATCATTATTTGCTTTTCAAAGAACAATGATTACTAGGGTATCCCCTCCAGTTTGTTATCCTTCCACGCCCCAGACAAAACCTGTTTCTCCAAGCCTCCAACATCAACTCTCTGTTTTACGTACCGTGATATTACATATGTACTGAAATGATACCAAAGCCGACGTTTACGAGAAACATGTCATACCCGGTGATGTTGGAATTCTGGTATAACAAAATGGTCAAAGACCTGTCCTCATTTTGAGTTCGATAATATATACAGAAAAGATATGGATGAATGGGAGTCTCCTGAAATTTGATGCTCTCATGTTAGGGAATTTCCCGGAGAAATGTGGTTGGATGAACGAGGTAAAGATCATGTAGGACGGTAAGGTCCGGAAGTATTGGTCTCTTTGAGACTTCCTGAGCTTAATTGGGCCGGAAGGGGGAAATTTGGAACTTGTGTGCCCACAACACTTGTCGATTTCTGGGTGAATCTTGAATTCTTGCGCATGTGAAGTATTCCCATATGCGCTGCTTTCAAAGAGCAGTCCGGACACATCGAATTCATCTTTCTACTGGTAACATTCTACCATCACCGTTGAGTCGGCGAGACGTATTTGCACTCCCAATTTCCAAGCCCCACTACCTTGGGCTTCACTACAGTGACAATGCTCGCCGGTTTCGTCTCCCATGATATATATAGCTGCCATGATACCACATGTTTGGGAGCCACCTCATAAAATGGTAGCCCGGCAGGTTGCGAAAACGTCATGCATCCCCGCCTTCCAGGAGCCAACATGCTTCCTCCTGTGCGGTGCCGCTGAGACCCCAGTGAATGCTATCGCATCGCTCGGCCCTCAGAACATGAAGCAGTTCGCTGTGAACCATTATTAGCGGTAAGGCGTGAACCACAAAGTGACGGGGGGGGGGGGGGGGGTACAGCATATTCACCTGTCCGTAGGAGAAATGGTGTTTGGTATAAAAGCAAATCAGATACAGAGGGCTTCGTCTACTCCTTCATCAAACAACGAAGCAACCCGCATACACCAGAGAAAGCTCTCCAGTCTCATTTGCCGAGCAAAAAACGAGAACATGCCCAACAAAAGAACCCCCATCTACTACCACGACCCCACAAACCCTCCCTGGCAGGACCCCAGCCAGGGAAAAGGGACGTTGAGCCATGGGGGCCATGGCGAAAAAGCACAAGGCAGCGGCGGCGGTGGCTCCAGTGGTTACGGAGGCAGCAGTGACGGCGGTGGCCAACAGAATAGCGCCGGCAAAAGTGGGAAGACATAGTTACTGGCTTTCATCCACTCAGTGCAAGAAGAGCAAGGGAAGCCATAGATATCTAAGAACATAAGAGCCGGCCACCGGTGGGTTGGCTAGTTGATTGTGAAGACTCAGGCGCCTTCAATGTCATATACTCAAACATCCTCTTGCGAACGTTTCGAAACCAGCAGTTTCTGTTACCTGTTGTTCACTAGCTACAGCCAAGTCAAAATAGAAAGACAACGAGACCTCACCCCTGGACATCTTCTTCCCCCACCAGTGCGAGAACTAGAGAAAGAACTCCAACTTGGAGACTCAAGCATGATTGCCCAAAACGGGACAAGTGTTGGCCAACATGTATAACAGTAAGAGTTAGGAAGGCCAGAATGGTGCCACCAACGCCTGGAGTAAGTCGTGCCGCTGCCATACGCCCCGTGCCTCCGAGGGCAGGCACTGTTTAGTCACAAGAAAGTCGGCGGGTCATCCGGCCTGACGCGTTTACGGCCGTGTTTTGAGCCGAACCGGGTTCCGCTATCCGCATCGCCGGTCGGTTTCTCTGCGCCGTCGTCGTTTCTCAACTCTTGCCTAAATTACCCACCAGAACAACAAAGGGCGCATGATTCTCCGCCGCCAGTCAATAACAAGATAGCACCAGGAACACGGAGTGTTCAGGTGTTTAGTGGACTGTTTGTTTTACTCACCCGAAGCCGACATATTTATGCCGGTGCGCCGATGTAGGTAGAGCGGCCGATCCAAGGGCTTCCGGCGATTATGCTGAGGCGAAAATGCCCAGGAAAAGTGTTTGACAAAACATTGAAAACTCTATATTGTCTTCAGCTTCGAGATATTTACTCACAGGCACACGCTCGTAAGGCGTCTCGCTTTATAGACAGTCGACACCAACTCGGGAAGAGAGGCCTCTCTGTCCCGCAACCAAAACTCGATCCAATGTGTACGCCGGAACTCCCGTCCCCATAAGTCTTTTTTTGTTGAATTTGAAATCAAATCAATTTCGGCCCAGTTTGGCGTACTCCAATCCCTTCAAGTGCCCCCCCGAACCGACCTTTTCGATTTGTGGGGAAAGAAACAGGAATTGTAAGAAAGAAAGAAAAAGCCCGTTTGCCCCTGTAGGCAGATAACACCCTAGAGTCATACCGAGTCTATTTGTGGCTCTGTTTTTCTGCAAATATAGCGTGCCCTTTGGGTGCCATTGGTCGAATGACGTAAAGAGATGGGAGGGAACGAATGAACAAAATTCCAGTGTCCCCCCCCCGAGCTTCATTATCTATGAATGAGCGTGCCGTGGCAATGGTTTCGTTGGGTATACGCGGCTACCTTCCCTATGCGTGCCGGGCGACTTCGTTTTGTTTGCCATGTTATCCTGGCGCGGCGTAGATTGCCGATATGAGAACAGAAGTAACATGTGTTTCGGCGTCGTGGGTGTTGAGTTAGACTATGGGTATACTTACGGTTTGGCGAGCGTGGCACCGGCCGGCCGTGGTTCGGCTGTTGCATTGAATCGCGATGTTAGGGCGGGAGCCGAGAGATGGGTGTATGGAGCCCCGGCACTGAAAACAATCTCCGGGTGCGAAGCGACGGAGGCAATCATTGCAGCAGGTCTTTGACGTTTTCCTTGACGTTTAACGCCCACTTCAGCCTCGCCAACGTTGACCTTGTCTCTTCGAGCAGCCTTTCTTGCTCGGCGTCCGTCTCGGCTGCACCCGCCTTGATGTCTTTGAGCAGGAACTCCTGCTGCGCCTTGTAAGCCTCAAAGTTCTTCTCGATCTCGTCTTTCTGCCGCCGAAGCTCCTTGATGTTTCCGTCCTGCTGGTCGCACAGGTCCCGCAGCGCGGTGATCTTTTCGTCATCGCGGCGGCGCTCCTCGACGAGCGCAGCGATCTCGGACCGCAGCTTCAGGTGCGCGCGCTTCACCTCGTCGCCCTGGTCTTTCCAGTGCGAACTGATGGCGTTGTAGCGGCCCTCCATGAGAGCGGCGTAGTTGTTTGCGTCTTCGACCTGCTTGGTGGTGGTAGCACGCATCTTCTCCATCTGGTCGCGCCATGAGCGCTCTCGCTCCTGGGCGTCGGCGGTGCGTTTCTTCTCAAGCTCGACATTGGCGTTGAGAGTCTCGACCTGACGCTCCTTGCGGCTGAGGAGGGTCTTGGTGACGCTCGCCTCGAGAAGGCGGCTCTCATAGTCGCTGATGAGGCGCTCCATCTTGTCCTCTACGAGCTTGGCCGCCTGCTTCGCCTCCTCGGCACGTAACCGCTCAATCTGGATGTCGCGCTTGAGAGACTCGTTGTCGCTGACGAGCTTATTGATGACACGGCCCGTCTTGCCTAGCCCCGCCTTGCCGATGGTCGAGTCCCATCCGGAACCCTGGGTGTCGGGTGTAACGCTGACGTTCTCGTCGTCATCTGCAATGGGCGGCGTTTCTTCGCGTACCTTCATGGCGGTGGAGTCACCACCGTTCCAGTCGTGTTTTAACTTGACGCCGGGCGTCCTGGTTTGGTGATTTGATGCCATGCTGGCGGCGCTGACGTTACTGTTTACGGAGCTCGAGAAGGCGGATCTGTGAGAGTGGGTGTCGGAGCTTGTGTCGCTCGCGGCTTCGAAGCTGGATACCGTTCGGATGGTCTGGACCATCTTAGGGGCGCCGCCAGGAGATGAGGAAGCGCTGCTCGTCGTCGACTGGTGTTTCCCGTCGAGGCGAGTGTTCACGGTGTTTTTGCGGCCAGAGCGAAGGGCGATTACGGCGGGCGGTGCGAGGGTACGACTGCTCGAGGTAGCACTTGACGAGGGCGCCGTCGCTTGGGAGATTTTGGCGGGGTTCGGTGTCGTGGTGTCGATGCCTTTGACGGGTTAGAAGTTAGCCAAGTCAGTCGTTTTCCGGAGTGTCCCCAGAACGGCGGACAGGTCATTGGGAGAGGTTAGAGGTAGGTAGGTGGGCTGGGCGGTGAACCGGGGCGTTGTTTCGAAGAGAGGATGAAAAGGACAGGAACCCTTACCGGGAGCAAAGGTTCGTTGAATATCGACGTCGGGTACCTTGGGATGGTTGGAGGGGAGTCGTTGCTTGTCTTGTTTGTTGAGTTTTTGCAGTCGATTACGCATGTCTCTGGGTCATCTCCTCTGCAGGATCCTCGGCAGTATGTGGTGTATTTAGCCTCTCGTCCAGATAGGCTAGTCGGCAGGTCGGTAGGTCGTCGCGGTACGGATAAGGCAGAGTTCGATTAGTGTTTTAGTAGCGGTGGCGGCGGCGGCGGTGGTACGAGCAGCAAAGGAGAACTGGAGGAGGGGTGGGCGCGTTCGTCTTCGGAATTTGGGGGGGTGCTCGTGTCTTTCCCCGGGGTGGTCAAATGCGGCTGGCTCGTCTGAGGCCGAGGCGGGATGCGGACTGGGTGGATTTTGGGGGAAAAGCACGATGAAGAGACGATTGGAATGGAATGGGCGGATGTACCGGTACGGGTGTAGCGGAAAGGTTGGAAATCTCGGCACGCAATGCAACAAAAAGGGTCGAGAATCCGGAATCCTTCTCTCCCTGGGTAATCGTAGGGCAAGGTAGGTACGCAAAGAGGAAACAAGGGAAGAAACAACAAAGTCCGGTCAATGCAAAGTATAGGGTTGTGTCGAACTACGTCAGTTGTGAGCCGTCAATCTTCTTATTCTTCTTCTCCATCTAATGCGAGGCGGGAGAATAAAGGAGGGTCGAGCGACGAAGGGGAAGGCCTAGCTACATACATACATAGGTAGGTAGGTAGGAAAGGCGACCGAGACAAGCATGAAGTAGTAGCAAACCAGAACGCGCTCTAGTCCTTGTCTGGGGCCGGTCAAAGTGGTTGTTTTTCCCGCCTGCGGCTCACCCACCCCAGGTTTTTCCCTCTCTCTCATTTGCTGTGGACCGACTGAGTGACTGATTGCATGGGACTGTTCTCAGTCAGATGTCTTATTCGGCCGGAATTCGGTTGCTTTCCCACGTCTGCGCCCGTCCCAACTCATCCATCCGTCGTCATCTCTAGCCCAGCACCACAAAAAGACAACATCAACACCGTTGGCATCAAGACCGCGTCGGCACACGCCGCACAACACCCCTTTGCGAATGCTACAGCGGGCAAATCAAATCACAGCGGCACGGCAGGACCGGGGTGGTCGCGGCAGACAGAGCAGAGTAGCCTTGGCTGACCACTCCCCACACTCAAAAAGTTGGAGGCCACCCACCCACGCTGTTCCCCCCAGCAACGAAGATCGCTGCTGCACACACCTGACATAAGACAGACAGACGCGTCGGGCGAGCCGTAATTAGCAAGGCCATGAATGAATGAATGAATGAGAAAAAGGACGCGAAAATGAGCCGCTGTTTCCGCGATCCGAACGCGCATAATGTCGAATTTCCTCTCTGTTTGAAGTGCATATACCCACCCTTCTTTCTTCCGAGACCTGCATCAAGTAGACACCTACAGTTAGAGCTCTAGCTATTGATGATGCTGCTACATAGGTAACCACAGCAAGCACTTTTTCTGTCCCATCATCACTCACTAAAACCCCCTCGCATAAACTCGGATCCTTCCCCTCTGCCCACCCCTTTGCTCTAGTCAGTCAAAGCAAATCGAAACCCAAAAATCAAAAATACAAATTATTCATCAACCCGGCCTCCCGCTCCCGTCCCATCCATCGAATTCGTCCCAAGTGAGAATCTTTTCTCACTACCTAGGTACCCGCGCCCCTCCCCTCTCCCCGGCGCAGATCCAATCTTGAACTCTTTTCACGTCACGATCGGACTGCTCTTGTCTCACAATACGTAAAACCCGGCAAGCGGGGCCATCACGCCGGCGACAACCCGGCTAAACAACCACGATGTAAGATTTAACCAAGGGTTCCGCATCGATTGGCATCCGGAGAGGAAGCCTGTGCCTCTGAATAAGTCCCGTCCAAATGGCCCAAAGCCTTGTCCCAACCAACCAGCCACACAGTGACGTGGGTATTGATTGCCACAGAGGGAACGCAATATACCCATCATATATATATATATACCTACATCTGTGCCCCCTTTCCATTCTGAAAACCCCCACTCATGCTGAAATGACAAAGGAAAACATGAGATAAAAAAAAAGAAAAAGAAGACAAAAAACCCCTATATCCTCGGAACTCCATGTCAATAGTGACCCCGTCGCCGCTCATCTGTCCAGAAAAGGGGGAGAGCGGGAGCAGGGAACGTCCCTGAGCTTTCCGCCTGTATCAACCTGCGCCACCTAAAGACCCGAACCAGGACGTCTTCGAGCACTTCCAAGAGTTCGTAGAGCTCGGGCAGCTCTGCACAGGCCTAGACATATACAAATCCATCCCCAGACGGCCCAGAATCCGCGCCCCCCCTCTAAATGTCCGTCGACGTCCAATATCCTCGGCGCCCAGACCAAAACGAACAGAGAGAGTTACACGGTGCACGTCCTGCTCCGGCAAGGCCTGTGGAATACCGCGCCAACAAGACTCCGGCCAGATAGAGAGAGACCGACGCAAAACGCCATGGCATCTCTCCGCGGGTGGGCTGGAGCGGCCGAGGGATTCTCCGCCGGAACCCCGAACATACCCAACCCTTGCCGCATTGCAGCGATGATCGACTGCCAAAAAAAAAAAAGAGCAATATAGGGATGATGACATGTGAAGAGACCAAAAAGAGGGGTTGCGTACAGTTGAAACGTCGTCGCTTCCCCCTAGATTTCATTTTACTGACTTTTGTTTGCCAGGCCTGTTTCCCAACCAGGCCGTCGCCCCCTTGAGTTATATGTATACATGCCGGTCAACCCTTTACACTTTGCACGATCTGAACAGGAAGGCTTATGCCATCCCAGTGCTTCTGCCGTCCACCTCGCTCTTTCCTCCCTGCTCGCCGTCTTCTGTGTTCTGCCGAGATGCTATCTGTCGATTCTCGTGCTTGTCTCTTCATTCCAACTCCAGTTTGTGAGGGTATACTAGTCGGACTCAGTGACCATCGAAACAACTCCGCCGACCCCATCGCCTCCAACGGGAGTTGTAGTGGCGTGGCCCTCCGCTCACATGTATTCGTAGTACTTTCTCGGTAATCAAATGTGTCGCTGGGCGAATCCGCTGTATTCGTCCGTGTTACGTTGCCCAGTGTTCGTATACAAGCGACCTGGGCAACAGCCTCAATCACTCACGTTGAGATCGCCGTCGCGTTATTCGCTGCTGGGTTACCCCCGCCCTCCGCAGCTGCTTTGGCCGATTCCAGCCATGCCGGTCGGAATTTGACCAAGTACTTGGCCGCCAGAGGTCGCGCGTCCTCGTCTACAACAGTAGGTTAATATGAGGCCGTAAACCGCTCAGGAGATGGGAAACCTACATTCTGTCCAGATATCCTGGACCGTGTCCAAAGCAAGCTCCTTGGCTGGCGGCCGCATCATGACCAGGTACAGCAGACTCGTCAGAGCCAGCGGCACTACCAGCGGATCGCGACACATGAGCTTGACCCGCGAGAGGATGGCCGGGCTGAGCTCAGGGACCTCGCCTAAGAAACGGGTGAGGACCTTGTCCTGGGCATTGAGGTATTGCGAGAAGCCGTCAATCAGCTTGAGTGCCCATTTTTCGTAGTGCAGGGGGTGGTTTCCTTCTTGCTTCTTCTGCAGCTGATCGTTGTACCACTCTTCGTGTAACCAGGTAATAGCAACATCAATACGCCGTCTGAAGTCCTCAAGTACGTAGGTATACAGGGAGTCTCTTATGCTGTTACCGAGAGATGGCCCTGGCACAGATTCACTGGCCTCATTCTTGGGACTAAACTCTTCCAAACCGGCCGACGAGCGGCTGGCCAGACGTGTAATGATGGCAATCCAGGACTCCCTATCGTTAGTACTGGCCGCCAACCGGTTGACACCGGACTTGGACTTCTTGCCAGGGTCTTCCAGAGTTTTTACAAACTGGAACAACGACATTACAGAGCCTTGACCCGCGGTTAGCGCCAGTTCTGGCGTAAGCGCAGGCGGGGGCGGTAACTTGAATGTTCTCAGTCCAAGATCGGTCTCATCTGGTCTGTTCAAGGAATCGCCGTCGAGCTTGTTGAGAATCTGCTCATTGTCCTCAGCGGCAGCGAAATCGGGCTCGTAATCGTCGTCCTCGTCGACGCCCAGAGGAGCAGTCTCGGGGTTGATTTGTGGTGGGGGCTGTGCGGCCAACGCGTTGAGCCGTCCCCGAATGCCCTGCAAAACGTCAGAGTAAGCTCTTGTCAATGTCATTCAGAGACGTACCTCGATAGCTTTCTCGAGAAGTTGCGCATCGGTGCGGATGAGGGTGTTGATGCTGATTCTTGCAGCCATGGCTGTCGGGAGTGTGCCCACGTCGAAGGCCTTCAGTCCTTCGCTTCCGGTGAGAGTAAAGACATCGCCCAAGCTGTGAAGACCTGGAGATAAAGGTGTGACCTGGATCTGCGGCGTCGTTGCCACCTGAGGCGCAATCCGCTGGCGCTTGGTATCCATCACCACGTGCTGTTGGGCTTCAAAGGCGCGCTTGCGTCCGGACTCGTCGAAGATTTCGTGTCTCATGCGCATCATTCTCTCCACGTGCTGCTGGATTCGAGGCCCCATTGGGTTGTGAGGGTCGCTGCGTTACGAGGTCAGCAGGGAGCAGGGTAGGTGGCAAACACGGGGAGGCTCTGGGTTGTACCGTTTGGACAAGTGAATCAAGAGCATACGAGTAGTCTTCTCCATGGACTTGACTATCACGCGGGTTCTAGGGGTCATGGGCGAGTTCGCAAGCTTCATGGGGTTGAAGTTGAGTACGGCATTCAAGATCCTGTTAGCCGTGCCCGGCCGACTGCGGATCAGAATGGACAGGCAGTTCAAAGTGGCATCAACGAGAAGAACATCACTGTCACCAGAGTACTGTGGTTAGCTGTGATCCAACGTGCCCTCCATCGCAGTCCTTACCTGCTGTTCTCCTGCAACACGCTCAGCATCCTGTCCAGTAATCCAGCTCCTTCGGCGTCGAGAGTCCTAGCATCCAACGTCTGATGATTTGGTGGAATCTTGTCTAATGAGATGTCCAGGGAATCACCACGCTGTGCAAGATGTCAGTAAGCCCCCGAAAAGGAAAAGGTCCAAAGCTCGGCCTACTCTTGGTTCGTTAGGGTTGGATACCGATTGCGCGAGGACGACTCGTTGCGCAAACTTGATGCAGCATATCCGCACTGTAGACTCGGCTTCATCCCATATCTGAAGAATGCGCGTCTTTATCGCGACCATTCGTTCCCACGTGAGGGTATCGTACGAGTTGTTAATGCTATCAATCTTGTCAGCCCCCCGGCCTACGCAGCCAGAGCTCTCGATCGGAAGCAGGGTATGCACACGTACATCCAACGCACAGCAAAGGGATAGATGCTGGCGGCTGTCTGGATGGCGCTACGCAGGACGTGGGGGTCCTCGTTCGGGGTCTCGACCATGGTTTGCAGTGTGTCCAGCACGAAAAGTTGCATTGTCTCCTTTTCGCTCCCGGGCAGAGCCGGCGTCGAGAAGGCCTCGGCCAAGAAGTCGGCGCCCCATCTCCGAAGTTCGACGCGCGCCGTGGGTCCGACGATGGGAAGGATGCTCTTGACGACGGTCGGGTAATACTTGACGTCGCCTAAGACGAGCTTCCTTGCATCATTGAGCTGGCGAATCTGGTCGCTCACGGATGCCTGCGGGGACGGAGCCGCCATGATCGCGGGCGAGCTCGAGGCACAAAGACGCTAAGAGTATGGATGTATCTGCAGATGGAGGAATAAGATGTCAAAGTTGGCTTGTGTACGACTATCGCAGTTGGACGTTGGCAAGGCGAAAGGGAAAAACTGGGGATCCCGAGGGTGAGAGCTGTCGCGAATTGTCGAGATATGGAGAGCTCAGGCTTTTCCAGATAACCATCCTCCAGCGCGCAGAAAACAAGCAAGTCGCAATCGTGTAGGGTCGACCGTGTGATTCGCCGGGTGAGTAACAGGGGGGGGGATCGAAAAGGACGATGCGGCGACTCTAGGGTGATTGATGGTGGCTACCTGTCGATGCAATGTCCTCGTTTTCCCAGCTCCAAGTGTTGACGGGTTCCTGCCGTGTACTTTGTAAGGAGGCAGCAAGCAAGCAGCCTTGGTCGATGTCGAGCGACTGCGTGACGGGCTCCAGCGACGCGGGTAAACTACCTATGACGGGGCGTGTCGACCACCGCTGACTGTTTTCGGTTAGCGGAGCGGCTGCCCTAGAGCCTCAGCTGCTTGCGCTTGGTTGTCGCTCTAAGAAGAGAAGTTGCTTTTTTGTACCACCTAGAGGAAGATAGCAGGACTAGGAAAGCGAAGTAGATGGTAGTTCTTGTGGTATAACAGCCTTGAAATTATCTCATGAGACAGAAGTAATTGGTAGGAAGGTAGGAAGGTAGGTGGTAGGTAAGGGCACAATAAATTGAGGATTTTAGAGCTTGTTGCTGCAGTGCCTCTATACTCTCAGCAAAATAGCAGGTCAGAGAGGTACTTTGCGCGGGCAGTTTGCGACCACCACCACAAAAGACGACCCGCCCGTGAGCCAACCCTTGCCAGAGCTTATCGAACTAGTCTACGTCACTATCAGTTTCGCCGTACTTTTTCCGTCTTATCGATAACGACTTGGCAGGAAGGGAATGGCGAGTTTCCTCTGGTTCGATCCGGGCCTTTGCGACAGGCTGAGCTTTGAACATTCAAGCTCTTAAAATCTCCGCGGCGCAACACCACACAACGAACTGCCCACAAGGGCCCAAAACGGCAAAACCCCATAGCTTCGGTTTTCCACAGTAAAGCTGCCCACATATAGTTCTTCCTCGGGGCTCCTCAGCATCCTGTCGCAATGGCCATGTACGCCACCCCGTTCCCTTCCCCGGATGAGTGGTCTGATAAGAAGTGAATGACAGCCCCCAAAAGTCCTCGTATTACGATCGGAACCTCCGCCAGGGTCCCGCCCTGATTCGAGCCCGCAAGCCTTATCTCGCAAAGAACCTCGCTGTCGGTGCCGGGCTCTGGTGCTTCGTCGGCGCAGTGTGTACGTGATCAACCACCCCGCATGCAAACCCGATTTCCGATACGCGAAGAGAATTTAGGTTGGACTGATAAGCGTAACTGCAGACTGGTACACGATTAAGGCGGTCGGCCAGGACGAATTCGAAGACGTCAAGGTCCCCGATGCCCCGAGGCAACAGGCCAAGTCCAACTAGATAGGGGGAGTCGAGAGGATGAGAGAAGTTGTGTGGACAACCCATCACAGGAGACAGTTCCCAAGGACGCAAATGCTGAAAATTCTGGTCATGCGAATGGGCATTTGTATTGTGTAATATATATCAGCGAGCACCAACTTGCTTCCTACGCCGTTTATACCAATGTAAAACACCAAATCCCCAATCAACAACTCTGCACATGTCTCATTACAGGACTTGACTGTCCATCCCAATGGAGGAGTAGCTTCCGACACCACTCCAAACATCCCATCTTTGATAAATCAAGGACCCATTTCGACTCCACGTGAGCCCAACAAGCAAATTCCGTCGTGGTGTCACGTCGGTACGCCAATATAGATGGCTAGTAATGAAGGGGAAAAAATAAAAAGGGGGCAGATCGCCCTGCCGTCGTGGGGTATCATAACAGTACAGTAAGCCTCGAAAACGCCGTTGGCCGTCCGGTGATGTCGCCCTAACTTGCCATCGCCGACACCGGTTCCTGTTTAGGAGCCGTGTCCTTCGCAGCTTTCGACGTGCGGCTCCCCGCGCGCTTCAACTGGGAGCTCTGAGCCAGAACATTGGCTGTTCGCACCATCTCGGGAGACGCTGAAGTGAACCGATTCATTTGCGGCGACGCATGCGCGGCGGCATGGCCATTTGCGATGGCTTGCAGAGGACGGGCGTGAGACGGGACTGCTACTGTTTTACTTGCTTGCGTTGCTTGAGGTTTTGTGCCAACAGCAGGTACAACTGGCCCGGTGGTGATCTTGTGCGCAATGTGGTTCGGGTTAGCCCAAGGGGTATCTTTGATAAACTGCTCGCCAGCAGGTCCAAGATTTCCCCCGAAGGCGACCGCCTGATAATCCTCGATTGGCTGCATGATTGATCGCTGGCGTGGCTTCGAATTGCGCTGTGCAAGGTCAACGACTGTTTCAACCCAAGAGCCTGGCTAGCGACTAACCTTCATGGCCTCCAGATCATCTTCGATCTCCGACCCATTTGCGCCTCGCATGGGCGGCACTGCCGGGAATCCCTCATGTTTGGCAAGCCCAGCCAAGAAGGAAACTTCTGAATTGTACGCGACAGCGTTCCTCGTACGTTGCGTAAGGTTGGTGGGAAACAGAAGCCCATAGTCCGGAACGCTGTGTGCGCTGCGTCTGGCATTCTGCGTCTCATACCACTCCTTATTGAGGTGTTCGAGCATCTTTGAGCGTGATTCTCGAGCTCCCTGGTAAAACTGATTCCAGATCTGAGCCCGACGCGCCACAGCCAGTCGCTCCAAAGCCTCCACCGACAGCTCATACTCTTTTTCAATGTTGCGAAGTTTCTTTTCTAGCCTTTCGTCCAAACATTGCTTCATGTTTAGATATTCGGGATGGTTCGGCGGCTCGGCTTGCAGGGACTGTTCTTCTTGTTCGAGGCGCTCCAGTCGATCCTTGTACAATCTGTGGAAATATTCATCAGCACGTGTTCAGTGCCATATGCTTAGTGTGGAAGACGTACCGCTCACGGAAGACCACAAACTTCTCCTCGAGATCAGTCCACTCCTCGACTGCTGCACGCTTTCTTTCCACTGTAGCGAAAATGTTAGCTAAGAAAATCAAGGATCAATTAAGGGGCTTCCTACTCTCTTCGTCATTCTTGGACGCTTCCGCATCCTCGTCGCCCTCTTGTTCAGCATGGTCGTCAGCGTGAGGACCCGAGTCTTCGTCATTGCGACCATCATCCCGGCCGTCGCCATCGAGACCCTCGTGCTCGTTGGTCTCTGGGACATGACCCTTCCGCCTGCTGCCGTTGCGGGTTATCTTTTTTGTTATTTGCAAATCCTTGACCGGGCTGTGACCATCTCTCAAGGGACCACGCTTGATTGGTGGAAGTTCTGGAGCATTATCGTCGGTCGCAGAGTGGTCGTCAGTGTGGGAAGCTGTGGAGGGGACCTCGTCTTCCTGCTCCTCGACGACATTCTTGTGCTGGTCCTGGTCGTGGGGCACGACCGACCCAGTACGCTTCCTGGCGGGCTGGCCTGGTTCTGATGACTCCGCGACCGGCGATCGCTTTCTCTTTTTCGTATCAATGTTCTCAGTATCATCCTCGGTAGATGGGAGCGTGTTGGGTTTCTTGGGCTTGCTGGGCGAGGCTTCGTCGGCGTGGCTTGAGATCATCGACACGTCGTCGCGGTCGGAAAGACTTTCGTCGTCGCCATCGTTAGTGGCGTCGATCGAGAATGTCTTTTGAAGCTTGCTTGGTGTGCGATCGAAGACCTGCCCGTCGTTGAACTGATTGACAACCACGTCCTTGTGGCGCTGGGCCTGCGGAGTGTCGAAAAGACGCTCAGTCTCCGCCTCAGTGTCGTTCGCCTCGGACAGGTTGCTGTCGGAATCGAGCGCTTCGTCGGGATCTTCCTGAGGACGATCCAGCTGCATGCCGTCTAGCGAGTCACCCTCGCCGTCCTTATCTTCGACGTCGCTCAGAGGGCTAGAGATATTGCTGTCGTCGTGATCAAGCGTCGCCTGCCCTGGAGAGAGGGCAGGCGGCGCTGACGCCGTGGCCGCCATTTGAGAAAAAAGACTGGAGCTGCTCAGTAGAAGTTCAAATCGGGTGGTCTGGAGGAGATAATTGTCGTGAAAAGGTGCAATCCGGGTAGACTAGTTTTCGTGGGAACGAAGATGGGCCGCGGAGGGACGAGCAGCAGCGACAGCGTCAGGTCGGGGAAGCGGGCTGGGTGTTATGGGAGGAAAGCAGATGCTCCCAAATTGAAGTGAAAAAGAGGGCTTTTCGACAGCAGCATTAACGCGTGTGCTTGTCTGGTCCCAAAAAGCAGACGTGGGCGGGCGCAGGTGGTGTGGTGTTGTGATGGTGGGTTTTCGGAGAAGGAAGAGAAGCGTTAGTGACCTGCCGCTCCAAGAGAGAGATGCGCTCACCTGCTCTGCTCCCTCTCTGCCACCTACAACCCCCCCAGCCCGGTGCGGAACCAGGATCGGTCGGCAGAAAGTCTTCGCCCTGACGGCGAAAGCGGTGAGAGCTGGCACAACAGTGGGCACGGGGCTCTTGCTGTCGGTAAATAGCGGTCTTCTGACGTTTTGCACCAATTGACGGTTGTTCCGCCTCTTATCAGTGCCGCCTCGACCCTCCGAGATTTCTTATCGGTTTGCGCGCAGAGACCAGCGGCAGAGAGCTTGATATTATTTTTTTCTTGATGCGGGAGCACTTTGAGGAATCGGTGCATCTACAGAAGGCCCGTCGCAGTACATTGGGATCCAATAATTCGAGTGAAAATTGTCGCAACAATGGCGAAGAGGTATGTTAGTTCATATGTGCGATCAACATATCTCATGTATTAATATCGGCACAAAAAGCGCAACACTCGCCGCCTCGGGCAAGGCCATTGACCCCACCCTCGATGCCCTTTTCGCATCCAGTGTAAGTCCTTTACAACAAATCAAGCGACGAGGCCAGCGAAACTCTAACATAACGCAGGCCGGGCCTGTGAAAGCTCCCGAGAAAACGAGATACGCGGAACTGTCTGCACCAAAGGCAAAGGCCGACCCCGAAACCGCCGACTCCGACGACGAGCTTCCAGACGCCGATGAGGGAGACGATGAAGAGCTGTCCGAGCTTGGTAGCGACGATGAAGTTGACCTCGACGATATTGCTGAAGATGACACTTCTTCCGAAGCAGACGAGGACGCCGAGGAGTTGTCGGACGCCGACGAAGAAGAAGAGGAGGAGGAGGAGGAAGTCGCAGGGCCAGTTCCGAAGGCAAAGAAAGAACGGAAGCGCAAGCGGGAGGAGGACGATATTGAGGGCAAGTATCTGAGAAAGCTCGTAGATGCAGAGGAGAAGGAGAAGCCTGCCGAGAAGCGCACCAAGAAGGAGGCCAAGGCCGAAGAAGACGGCGAGGTCGTGACCTCGGAAGCGTCGTCCGAAGGTGAGGGTTCCAACGAAGAGACACCCCTTGTCCACGAGTCCCTCACTGTCGACGCCAAGGCCAAGGCGAAGGACAGCGAAATGGAAAAGGCGAACCGCACCGTCTTTCTCTCCAACGTCGCCGCCGATGCCATCGACAACAAGTCAGCTAAGCGCACACTCGAGGCCCACCTCTCTAGCGTTCTCGACAAGGACGCGACCCCGCCGCAGAAGATCGAGTCGATCCGCTTCCGCTCCGTCGCCTTCTCCGGTGGCGGCCTCCCCAAGCGCGCGGCTTACATCACAAAGTCGCTCATGAAGGAGACGACAAAGTCGGCCAACGCCTATGTCGTCTTCTCTACGGCCGCCGCGGCGCGTAAGGTTTGCGCCAAGCTCAACGGCACCGTCGTCCTCGACCGCCATCTGCGCGTTGACAGCGTCGCCCACCCGGCGCCTACGGACCACCGCCGCTGCGTCTTCGTCGGCAACCTGGGCTTCATTGACGACGAGACCATTATTTCTACCAACGACGAGGGCGAGACGGTCCAGAAAAAGCGCACAAAGGTTCCCGCCGATATTGAGGAGGGGCTCTGGAGGACGTTTGGCAAGCACGCTGGCAAGGTCGAGAACGTGCGCGTCGTGCGCGATCCCAATACGAGAGTGGGCAAGGGTTTCGCCTACGTTCAGTTCTACGTAAGCATCGACACCCCTCCTTGGTTTTCCTCCTCGTACGCGGCAAGACTGACAGAAAGCAGGATGGAATCCACGCGGAAGCCGCCCTCCTCCTGGATGGCAAGAAGTTCCCCCCGATGCTCCCCCGCATCATGCGCGTAACCCGCGCCAAGGCCCCTCACAAGACAGCCCTCGCCATGGAGCGAAGCAACAAGGCCAGGGCTGCCCAATCAGGCGGGCCGGGCGCTCCCGGCAGCACAAAGTACCGGGCCAAGATCACCCCCGAGCAGCAGTCAAAGGCCGGCCGCGCGGCGCGCCTGCTGGGCCGCTCCGGCGCCAACCGCGAGCGCCTCGGCAACAGAGGCGACAGGGGAAAGCCGCGCGCCCCGGGCAACGGCTCCGGCGTCGTCCCCAAGGACGACATGAAAGCGCCCGAGGACTTTATCTTCGAAGGCCGACGCGCCAGTGCCAAGGACGGCAGACCGAAAGACCTCAAATTCAACAAGCGGAGCAAGCCCAAGGGCGGCGGCGGCGGCGTCAAGAAGTCGAAGCCTACCGGCCGCGGCGCCAAGAGAGCAGCGGAGTGGAAGAAGAAGCAGGGGGGGTCGAAGTAGACAGCGATGTATATAAGACAGGGAGATGTGTGGCATGTATCAAATCTCTTGGCCGGAAGTGAGCATAGACAAGCGTCGGGAAAAGGCGTCCAAAATCAATAATTGAAGAACAAATGCTTGTTCCTGGTTTTCAACAGCATTTGCACTAGCCAAATTTCAAAATAGTGGCATGTTGTTCGAAACCGTCAACATGGCGCCTTGCTGCTCAAACTTCTTGACAGATAGACAAATGCCTTTATAAGTGACTGCTTTGAAGCCCAAGGGGATAGGATCCCCACAATTATACCTGTGTGGAAGAGGAAATTACCTTGGGTCTCATCTATTATCAACTAGAGCTCGACTCCGTAATATCCATTCATGGCTATGAGGGAATCCAGTGCCTTTCCGCGCGTCCATGTTCGTTCAGCGAGAACGACAACAGAGAAATCTACCGAACCGACCCTCCAACGACCGCCAAAGAAACAAGCTTTTTCATGAAATTCGTTCAAAAGGCTGCCACCTGGTTCGTGATTTGTTCGTCGCAGCGGCCGACTTGCCGCGACACGAAAAAATACAGTACAGTCGCCGGAGCCGGCTTAGTACTCGGCGTCGTCCTCGTCGGCCTCGAAAGAGTCGGCGGCAACCTCCTCGTAATCCTTCTCGAGCGCAGCAAGGTCCTCGCGGGCTTCGCTGAACTCACCCTCCTCCATACCCTCACCGACGTACCAGTGGACGAAGGCGCGCTTGCTGTACATGAGATCGAACTTGTGGTCCAGTCTCGACCAGGCCTCTGCGATGGCAGTAGTGTTGGAAAGCATGGAGACGGAGCGGTCGACGGAGGCAAGACCACCGTCGCCGGCGGCGGCGGGGACGGCCATGGGCTTCTGGTAGTTGATGCCGAGCTTGAAGCCAGTGGGGCACCACTCGACAAGGTTGAAGGAGGACTTGGCCTTGAGGGCGGCAATGGCAGCATTGCAGTCGCGGGGGACGACGTCTCCGCGGTAGAGGAGGGCGACAGCCATGTACTTGCCGTTGCGGGGGTCGCAGACGACCATCTGGTTGTTGGGTTCGAAGCCTGCAGTTGGTTAGTCTCTCAGCGCCTGCAAGCGGGAGTAGGCGTGACATACACTGGAAGGTAAGCTCCTGGACCTTGAAGCTCTCATGAGAGCTCTTGTTGGCAGAGATGACGGGAGCATAGCTGATCAGAGGGTAGTGGATACGGGGGTAAGGGACCAAGTTGGTCTGGAACTCGTTCAGATCGACGTTGAGGGCACCGTCGAAGCGGAGGGACGAGGTGATGGAGCTGACCACCTGAGCGATCAGGCGGTTCAGGTGTTCGTAGCCGGGGCGGGGGATGTCAAGGTTGCGACGGCAGATGTCGTAGACAGCCTCGTTGTCAACGAGGAAGGTGCAGTCCGAGTTCTCGATGGTGCTGTGAGTGGACAGGACGGCGTTGTAGGGCTCGACAACGGCGGTCGAGACACGGGGGGCAGGGTAGACGGCGAACTCGAGCTTCGACTTCTTGCCGTACTCGGTGGAGAGACGCTCGAGCAGGAGGGCACCAAAGCCGGAGCCGGTACCACCACCGAAGGAGTGGAAGATCAGAAAGCCCTGGAGGGAGTGGCAGTTGTCTACAACGATGATCGGTTAGTCTAGGCGCGGCCCGAGGGACAGGGGGCGGCAAGTGGAAACGAACCAGCGACGCGGCGAACGCGGTCAATGACATTGTCGACCATCTCCTTGCCGATGGTGTAGTGGCCACGAGCGTAGTTGTTGGCAGCATCCTCCTTGCCGCTGATCAACAGCTCGGGGTGGAAGAGCTGGCGGTAGCCGCCAGTCCGGATCTCGTCGATGGGAGAGGGGTCGAGGTCGACGAAGAGAGAGCGAGGAACGTATTTGCCATTGCTAGTCTCGGTAAAGAACGTCTCGTAAGAACCGCCATCGACGATATCCTTGGCGCTGGGGTCAGGACGACCATCGGAGCCGAGGCCGTGCTCGAGGAGGTAACTGTGCGTTGAATTGGGTCGTCAGCTTCATCGGCTTTCGAATTTCCCTTCTCGGCATCAAAAAGGAAAGGGATGGACATGGACATACAGCTCCCAAGCAGAGTTACCCAGCTGGGTACCGGCCTGGCCGAGGTGAAGGTGAAGAATCTGGAGGCATGATTGTCAGTACTAAAGCTGCATACCAAAGTGAGAGTCGAATGGGCCGACTAGGTCGGTTTCCAGGGGTCGCTTCGGCAGCAGCAGCGGCGGCGGCAGTAATGGGAAATGGCCAGTTGACAACGATGCCACCGGCGCTGTGACAATGGAGGGTTGGGAGAGAGCAGGAATACCAATAAGAAAAAAGCAGTGTTCAGCTTACCTCGCCCTTCATTGTGTATTGTGGCTCGACGGATGTTGGAGAATGCTGCGACACAAGATGGAATGGAGAATGGTAATATTTTCACGCGCGCAGCGCAGAGTTGAGGTTTGGAATAGCTAGGGGGGAGGGACGGTGTTGGTGATGGTTTTCAGACGGTTGGAGGGTCTATTGTTGTGGGCAATGCGGGGCACAGTCAACAAGGCCAACCAGTGGCACGATAGGCTTGGGAGTAAAGGGTGGGTGTTCCCCCCCCTTCTTCACTGGGCCTAGCGCCTGTCCGTCCACCACTGCTAGCTTTAGTGGTGTTGGACCGGGTCTCCGACACTCTTAGTGATAGCGGGAGGGTGCTGTCAGCCAATTAGGCCTCGGTGACCCTCTCACCGCTACATGGTCCAAGCGTTATTCCTTTTGGTCTATTGGGCCAAGCTCAGGGGTGCATGAAGATACCCGCTCTGCCACTTGCCATCAACAGTCTCATGCTTTTTGGCAAGTGCGAGTTGTAAGCACACCAGGTAATTGGCGGCACTTCCTAGGTATGTACCTGTGGTTTTGATTGACTCTGACCACCATTGAAGCAAGAAGAGTGACAGACTCTGAGAACTTGGCCTCCTGTTTCCACTACCTTCACCGCTCACACTTAAACTGAACGGCCTGTTACTGAGATCAGCAAGAAAAGCTACCTAGTCTGTGCGGCAAATCCAGGGTCCAATGCATTGACTTTCGGGAACAAGAAGGCTGGCTGGGTATTTAATGTGTCTTTCTTCATCCAGAACCATTGTATCTCAGTTGTAGACGCAGCAGGCAAGAACCACTGGCAGCTTCACACACTGAGAACAACTCAAAGCCTGCAGGCCCGTTCGCCTTTTGATTTAATTACTTGTAACCAAAACTTGTCCTGGGAGCCTTGTGTTCGCTGGAAAGTGCGCCTCACGGCCAGCCAGGTTGAGGTCTCACTCTGCAGCAGTTACCTGCTCAGGCTACCTAACTTAAACAACTTGTAACTGCCTATTTACCTCCCCCACCTAAGTCCAATACCAAGTACCTTTTCCCCCCTTGACCTCACACGCTTCTCATGAGTTTAGGGAACACATGATGGCACCAGATAGACATGTTGTTTTCGAGTTGTATAAGCATATACACAAGGTTGATAGATATTCTTGATCTCAGGTTGAAGTCACACCCGCCCAGACCACATCCCAGAAGCATGGAGTAATTGAGTTACACGACCGGAACTCGGTGGCATAGAGCTAACGAGAGTCGAGAGCCGCTCCTCTCCCGTTCTCGAACATGCTCCCAACTTCAACACACCAGCACCTGGGGAGAGTTCAAATATCTCATCGCATACAATCCTATTCCGTCATTGACACGTCAATAAGGGGCTTGGGACTCACACACGTTAGTTTGAAGGTAGATTTGAGGCTTTTCAGAACTTTTGAAACGTAAAGACCTTCCCATGGGGCCGCGGTGAAATGGTTATCGCGGAGCCCAGCGCAATGGTCTGAACAGTACTAACCGCTCGAGTTTGATATCTTAGAGAGACCACTTTCGCCTGTTATGAATGCTATACAAAATCATGTTGGCGACAGATTTACAAGCTTCCCGCATAAAGCACGGGGAGGTAGAACGCCCTAAATCCATTCCTATAGGCAGAATATCATCTTCTGGAACTCACAACTTTCAAGTGACCAGTGGCAAGACATTGCGGTTACAAACCCTAAAGTTTGCACACAAACTGGCTCGATGTTTCGATTCCAGTAGTCCCTGGCAGTCTAATCTTGGCCCTGGGGGACTTTTGTTCGAGGCTTGAAGAAATAACTGGTAAGCGACGACACCCTTTCTTTAACCCAACACATGAAACTGCCAATGTTATAAAACTGGCCCAAAGAGAAGAAAAACAGAAAAAAAGAGAAGAAGAAAGCAAGTTGTATTTTGGGCCTGAACAGAGGGCTCGAACTCGGAACGACTAGCTGTTGTGCTTCACGAATATCAGGCCCAAATCCTCACTGGTCTTGCTCGCTTTGGGCATACAACCTTTTAACTGCTTCAACGTGAAGCGGAACTGTACGACCCATACTGAGCAGACTTTCCAGCCTCAATTAGGCCGGCGAATCAGGGCACTGGGATGTAGCAGCACTTCTTGACAAGTCTTGTAATAGTAAAGGAAGTAATCCGGCGCAACGTCTCAGAGATCCGAGTTGGCAAGGCTGAAGTCTAATACTCTTTATCAGCACGTCTTGCCCTGTATACAGTATAGCTTTGGCGCAGTTTGGTACTTACAAAGGCACGAGGACGTCATACCAAGAATTTCGAAGATGATGTCTAGCAAATGTCTCGAACACTTTTGGCACAAGGCGCAAATAGCTTTATATGCATCCGGAATAAGCATATCTTAGTCAATATCTGGAAGTCGTGCGTCGCGCAGATTCTGTAAGCGACTACAATAAGGACTTATGACGTTGGGCTGGCCGTTCCAATCGTATCTGAACGTATAAGATATATCAAAGAGACCATTCTCCTGCCGAAACTTTATGCGGACTCGGGAAGGCTTATGGAAATTGATACTAGACACACCCTTGTCTTCATTCGACTCAGATCAAACATGATAATACATAAAGCTTTGCACTGTCTTCGGGATTTCTAGCAATGGCATGACCAGAGACGATCCTGTGAAATGGTATATTTAAGGTGTTCATCCCCCTCAGGTCGTAAACTTGACTACACCATCAGGTATGTCAATCCTGAAGGGTAGTTCAAGTATGATACCGACTAGCTGGATGCTTTTCGAGGTAATCCCTAGCTGGGATCACATAACCCTCATGCGTTTGAAAGGTTTTTCGAATATTAACAACAATATATATATTGCCTCTTGTTATTTGCAGCCCTGCTAATAACTGCCATTGGGTCAGGCGTTTGACATCTGGGTGGTCGAGTGACTCATCTGTATCGCTGGAATGAGGCCATGCAACATTGGCACGTTCGTAAGCCTACCAATGATTATCGTCCATAGCCCGTCGGGTTTCTAACTTTTGTGAAAGTCACAGCCTCCTACGCTACCTAGGTCTGGCCCAATCTTGCAACACTCCTGCGGTCCATATTACCAGTACCAAAGTTGAGAAGTCATACCCCACTGAGTCCAGAAGTTCCCATTATACCTAGATAAGCAGCTATGCTACTGTCTATACTACAGAGCGTATCCGATAGGGGTGACTCTTTGAATGAAGGCAGAATGTCCTGAATGGAACAAGGGGAGCCCGACGGTAGTGAAGAGCAATGGTCACTGTCCATGGGGTTGGCGCCATTATTACAAGGGTAGTGCATCTTGGGAGCATCAAAAAGCGCTGGCCAAGGCTTTAGTACCCACCGTCATTTCGTGAAACAGATTCAAGAGTACTGTCTATTAAGCCAAAGGCAAAAGGATAATCGAATTTACAATAATGCCAAGTCGCCACAAGTTATTGACTTGTAGCCGTATATATATGCAGTAGGTACATTATCGCATAAATGGAAAGACATGTAAAAGAATAGATAATTTAGTTGCTCGAGGTCTCATCAATCTATATACGTCCATCATAGTGTTCGCTCAATCGGGCACTATGTCCAACTGTCAACTTCACTTGAAATCAGACATCGTCATTATGCTGTAACGGAATGAGTATGTCAAATGGTTTAAAGCAACTTCCCAAATCAGTCATCGAGCCCAGCTTGAACCAGTTATATACGCAACTACGCCACGAAGCAGAGCTTAAGAGACAGTCAAAGTGCGCCGGGGCACTCGCAACTTCCTGCCCCGGAACGCACCAGTCATCATGTGGGTGAATCGATCTGTCTCATTCTCTCTGCGAGGCCTCGTTGAGGAGCGGTGTTCTCAAGAACTTCAATACTGCTGTGGGCGGATGAACGGCAGCAAACCGCGGGCGTGGGCTCGGCTTGACAAAAAAAAAACAGATTTCAAGAGCAGTTGACGTTTGGATAGCAACGTCCTGACTTGGCCCTAATAGAGACGCTACTAAGCCGTGGCCACAAGTACACACGCAACAATCGTTTCCATCCAGGGGGGGCAACAAGGAAATACAATTCAAGGCGCCGCGCCGCGAAAAAATGACTGACTACACCACCTTCCCTCGCCCACCCAGGAATGGACGTCACTCCCGTCCAGCAATCTTCCAGAAAGAGCCTCGAGCTGCAGTCCTCGTCTAGAAAGCTTCCCTCGAACCCGCACGACTGGGAAGAGCAGGGGCTGCTTGCCTCACTGAGTCTGGGTACGGCCTCATGACAATCGCCCTTGGGGGGAGGCACGATAAGGTTCTGACAAAGCGTCGGGCAACGAACCCTCCGTGCTTCTTCCATGCTGCTGCACGTCTCGTGTAGGTTGCGGCATAGGTAGATCCGCTTGTGCGGGGGAAGCTGTCAGGGGGAAGGGCCGGTTGACGGAGGGTCCTGGCCAATCACGCGCCCAAAGCGCGGGAGTGTTCAAAACGTCAGAGAGAAGAGAGAGCTCCCCACACAGGTATGTAGCAAAGACCAAGCACCGTGAATCACTTGCAGCTGCTCATGGACCGCGCGCCGTTGTTAGTTTTGGGTCGCACCGGACGAAAGTCTACGGGCCAGATGAGCATAATAACTTCGCGTCCATATTGTTCAGGATGGAGCGTGTCACCACGCAAGTGGGCACACGAGTCGCTTATTATACGAATAAGAGATACCCGGGTAGCTAGCTAGCTGGTGAAGCTCGGGGTGACAATCTGCCGTTACATTTTGGACAGCGGGGACAGTGGCCGGGGTTTGGAGTCAATGATATAGTTTACGGATACATAGTGTACGAATACACTGCATACCTAGCTTGAGTAGGTCTACACTACCGGTAATTATCTTCCCTTTCTGGAGCTGGCCGCTCCGGCAGCCGTGTGGGCCTCGACCGCATCCTTTACCGCCGCTAATTTCGGCTTTGACATGGTTGATGAGCCCGAAGCTTGACATCGGCGCAAGGACTGGTGAAGTGGGGTCGCTTCAAATACTTTCCGAAAATCCCGGTTTAGCGCATTGATCGATTCAAGTCCAGCTGCGACACGCGTGTAGTAGAGCTCATGCTCGTCTTGACAACGGCGCGACATAAAAAGCGACCCGACCCCGCCCCCCTCCTTGACGTTGCGTCATTGAAAACAAGCTTCTTCCTCAGCTGCAGCCCTCTCTCTGTCTTGTTTCTCTCTCTTTTCTCTTCTTGTTAGCAGCATCGAATCGCGGCGTACTTGCAGCTGGTTGTTAACCTTGGCACCGTCAAACGAGCGAGGTTTGAGCGGATGATTTTGACCAACATGGTGCTGGAATCATGGACCGCCAGGATCGCCCTCGGCTTGGTGACAACTCTGCTGGTGTACCTCTGGAAGATCAACCGCGCCATGTCGACCATCTACCCCAAGGCTCAGCGGATTTCGCCGGACCGATGGACACCCGAGAAGGTCAAGCGGACCTTTGAGCGAATAGCAAAACAGCCCATCGACTGGACGCCGCATTTGCCCCCTAAGCTGGACAGACGTTACATCGTCGTCGGTGGCTCTGGTACGAATGTCTGTTTTCACACGGTCGCGTAGCATCTAATTGACTCTTGATGCTGTCTAGGTTTGGTCGGAGGGCAGATCGTCATCCAGCTCATCGCGCGTGGCCATCCACCCGAGGCCATTCGTATCATCGACTTCCGCAATCCTGGACGCGACGACATGAGCGAGGGCCCGGTATCCAGGGTCGATTTTGCGCAGGCCGACATTTCATCAGAGTCGGCCACCTCCGCCGCATTCGCAAAACCATGGGCCGGGTCAGTCGCCCGCCTTCCGTTGACGGTCTTTCACACCGCCGCCGTCATCCGCCCGTCTGAGCGCAGCCCGTTGGTCTACGACCGCTGCTCCCGCGTCAATACCGATGGGACTGCATACGTTGTTGCTGCTGCCAAGACTGCCGGTGCCGACGTTCTGGTCTTCACCTCATCCTGCAGCGTGGCCCTGAAACCCGTCAACTTCTTCAACGCCCTCTGGAAGAAGTGGCCGACGAACTTTTTCCAGGTCCTGGACGAGACCGACTTCAAGAAGCCGCTACGAGCGCATGACGAGTTCTTTGCCAACTATGCCAAGTCGAAAGCCGAGGCGGAGCGCCTCGTCTGCAGCGCCAACACTATACCCCAGGACCCTCTGCAGCCAGGCGGCTTCCGCACCGGGTCCATCAGACCGGGCAATGCCATCTATGGGCACAAAGACGACTACCTCGTCGGCGCAACGGTGCGCATGGCCAGCTTCCCGACTTTCACCGCGCCTTTCATGCAGAACTGGGTGCATGGGGCCAACGTGGCGCTAGCGCATCTCCAGTACGAGGCGGCCCTTCTCGGATCGCACGCTCACAAAGTGGCCGGTCGACCATTCTTGGTCACGGATGGGGGCCCGCCTCCGGTCTTCAAGGATTTCTATACACTCGTAGAGTCTCTCAGCGTTACGCGCTTCCATGTGCAGTATCCGCCGCCGCTTCTCCTGCTGCTGATAGCACACTGCATAGAAGCTTATTGCCTGTTACTTTGGCGGGTGCCAATGTTGCAAAATGTGTTTCCAGAACCTCAAATGCCGTTGTCCATGCTGCAACCAGCGAGCATAGCTGGGTCCATCAACGCCATAATCAATGACTCTGACGCGCGTAAACGGGTGGAAGATGGCGGCTTGGGATATCAGGCCAAGTGTACGACCATGGAAGGGTTATGTATGCAGTTAAGCGCATGGAATCGATGGGTGAGAAGCGGAGGCGAGAAAAAAGTGAGGAGCGAGAAGGGCGTGGTGAAAGACGTGCTCGAAGTCGGAGCAGAGCCTGTTGCGGGAAGAGCCTAGATTCGGAAGGGTCCAAACCTCAGGAAAAGAGTGCTTAGCAACCAGTTAGACAGCTACCGGGAGACGATTGGAGTGTATTGCTGATTGAGGCAAGCCGGGCAAATGGCGATAACAGCCATTGAGCTGCCATGCTATTACTGGTATCGGACATCTAGAGCAAAAGGGATTGTAGAACAAACCGCGACTCATCGTACCGTTTCTATCATTAACCTCGAGGAATCAATCCCCGAAACCGCGGGACGTCGGAGACACAAAGTTTACGCCAGGTATGCGATATCTGATCAAGAGAGCTGTATATCATGTCTAGTAACGGAGCTAGAGAGGCTGAACTTGGGGCATCGTCCGGTCTCCACAGGCCGGCGTGCCAAGTTAGTGGCATTGGGGGGGCGGCCGCATGGCGTTTCATAGATCCTCTCTTCCCATGATGGGATTCTCCAAAATCCCATGCCTCGAGGAGCGTGAGCAGAAATCGCTTCATTTTCAAGGGCGGGGAGAATGAGGAAGAATGTAAAAAAGTCATCAACTCTGTTGACCGACCTTCTGAATAATTGAAGTAAACAATTTGCAAAGGCGGAGGGTGTGAAGACTGCCGTAGCTGAAAAAGCTTACCCACCGATCAACAAGCGACACACGCAGTGGCAAAGGTGTTCGTAACCCCCGATGGCGGGGCTTTCTTGGCGGTGCAGAAAGCAGAGTTCCTATCGGCATCTTGGTGTTGGTATTCTAGGCCAGTTCTGGGTGCGGCATATCAAAAGGCTGCAGGTGTATGCACACGCATGGCTCGGGGTGGTTGGTGATGGAGAAGGGTGTGATGCGACGAATGCAGCTCGAGGCGTGGCTGCAAATGGTCCGATACGAGGTCGGCTTAGTAACTCCGAAGCGACTTGGCAAACTGCTGGAAACCGCCAAATGTCCCACGTTGGATAGACATGGGAGGAGAAAGCCTGTCCGTGGAGCCTAAGTGCTTGAAAAGCCAGAAGCCATTGTCTAGGCTTAATTAGAAGCCAATTGACATAATAAAGTCTACCTCGGTATTCAGTATTCTCTAGCGATCAGCCCCTCACTCTGTGCCCCCCTGGCTGCTGATGACGATCACCAAAGAGCTGTGCGTGCAATTGACCATTTTGATTGGACACAAGTTTATGGCTAGTTCCGCTCCCCAGACGTTGGGGAGCTTACTATGTACCTGTTGGTTGCCACAGGTGCTAGGTTGGGCTATGTACGAATAGGTTCTATCAGTACCTCAGTATCCATATTCGTTCATACTTGCGGTCGGCGTGAGTGAACTTGCCGCTTTGCCGATTTCGAGAAGGCGCCCGTCAATCTGCAGGTGGCTTCTTTGCACCGCAATGGTTCATTGGCAGCGCCCAACGGCATTGGGGCGGGCGCGAAGGTCCGCTCGTGCCGGGCTTGCTCCACGACAAGGTGGATGGATGAGTGGATGATATTTTCACGGCTAGCAGGACAGGGTATCAAGTTGGAGCCGAATTCGACCGAAAGCTGTTCCAGAGATAATATCCATTCGGCGTAGCTGCCGTCTGGTGATCAAAACGTTTGGGGCCATCAGGTATCTGCGCTGGGGCGGGGCGGGTTGAAAGCAAGGGAGTCTCACAAACAGAAACAGGCCATAGGACAAGACCGCGACAGGGAGCCAGTGAGCATGGCTGCATCTTGGAGACGCCAAGAAGAGGACTCAGCGGTGTCGTGTGAGAAGGGGGTAGTATAAATCATGTTCGTTTCGAAAGATGAGACATCTTGAGGGAGGCAAATGCCACCATGCCGAGTAACCAGAGGAGGTGCCAATTGCTGTTGTTGTTGTTGTTGTTGTTATTTTTATTGTTGTTGATGATGATGATGATGACGAATATACTGACCACCGCTTGACCTGATCGACCATGCAGTCCGGAGATAAGACAAGAAGGGCGCATCCCTGTGAAGATACTGCGCAGAGTGCGGAGAAGAAACCATGAGTTGGCCGCCGCGTGAAATCCGAGAGAACGCGAAGACGATGGGGCAGAGAGCGAGAGGGAGGTGAGGGCGTGGAGCCTAATGGATTGCGTCTAATTGATTGGTAATAGATAGCCCTGTATCCATAAAACATGCGGGTACAAGGCACCTTGGCCTGATCCACACCAAAATGTGAAGTCTCCATCGACGGCCCACGGCAGCCGCTCAGCTGCATATCTGTGGCTGGTGTGCCTGATATGCTAGTCCTAATATGGATTAGCGTGCTTTTTGGTAAACCGAAGAGAGTGGGGGATGGTAAGAAATGCGGAAGGTGGAGCTGTGTTGGGTAGCGGTAGCCCGAGACGAAAAACACGAAAAAGCCCGGGCTGCAAGAGCGAAGCAACCGATTCGTACCTACCTAAGAATACCCAACCACCAACGCAAGGCAAACTGTTTCTCTCTCTTTTCCTTCTTTACGTCAGGTATGAGGCCAGAGACGCGAGGAATGTGACTTCCGTGTAGCCGTAATGGCACCTGGAGCTATGTCCAGTGCCTGTTCGATGGACAGACAGACAGACGGAGACGAATTACCTACTTCATAGTGCGAGGATAAGAAAGGCAAGCCTGGTTAGAAGCCATCGTTACAAGTTGCCCGTCGCCGTACGGACAACAAGAAGGATAAAGACCAGGAGCGAGGGGAGAAACCATGGAGCTTGGCATGATCACACCCAGCAGCGGTGCCATTGGCGTGCGGCTCTCGAGCCATGCCTGGAGAAATCATGGAAGAGAGTGAAAAGGAAGCGACGACGCGAATGAGGCCATCACGAGGAGTCAAAGAAAGTTTCAGTGTCCAAAGTCTGAAGCGACCGGGGCCAGGTACGGATACGGTGACCGGGATAGTCAATGCCTACTCATCAACGGCGGGCATCCACCACAAATGTACTTGTATACGTACCCTCAGCAATGAGTGGGTGTTGATGACAGTTGACAGTGATTATGCCGCAAAAAGCACGATCAAAAACCTCGCCACATAAAAACGTGGGATGTATGGCTGTTTCTTGGCCTTTTCATACGACAGCCATGTCGAGACGCGTAAACTACACAGCAGAGCACAGCAGAGTTGGGCATTTCACGTCGAGTGCCCGAAGCAGCGTTCCCAAGTTCCCTCATGAGCCTCGTGAGAAGCTATTGGGTACGTGCAGCCCCGGTCGGTCGGTCGGCGGGCAACCTCTGTCCCCTGTCGATAACAGAAAACCGTGGGCCGTCTGTGCAAACTGTGCAACTGGCGACTCCGATTCGGTGTCGGGTCGCTTTTATCAACGGCGCTACGGGCACCTTCCTGGTCGTTTCCCTCCTCCACCTCCACCCGAATGTGGATCCCAGCCACACATGCACATTTTGTGTGGGAAGGAGCCAAGAACAGCAACCTGCAACTATCTAACTTAGGTAGGTACGTATAATGTACAGAGCACACCCACATGGAAGGCGGGCAGGCATCGTGAGTGAGGGATGGAGGAAAAACACCGCGGTCCGCCGGCCGGACAGGTGCCGCAATCAAACCATGCCTTGCCTGTCTGTCTGATTTATGATGTTTGCAAGAGGAAAGGTGCGGTTTCTGTTGTTCCACCAGCCACCCTTGTAATTGTCTGTCTTCTTCTAGCACCTCCGACTCTCCGTACCTCCCTCCTCACACTTTCCCTCCCCCCTCCCCCATTACGCTTACCGCATTCGAGGCAAGCGCGGCCCGAAGCTAGACGTGGGAACCATACCTACCTATACCTGCCTGTTACTGTTGTTCCGTGCTTGCCTCGTAATAAAAAGACATCGTCGCCCGCGTCGCCCGTCTGTTGTGATCGATATTTTCCTCTTTTCCCGCCCACCGTCCGTCAAACATTACCACGAAGCAGATCAGACACAACATCCTCACATTGTCGTCTACGATACCTTGGAACTCAGTATAGTTTGATTGGTCATCGGACTCCGTCTCTGTCTCCCTTCGTCGATCCAAACAATCCAACACCACACATTCTACTATCTCTGCGCAGCATCACAACCCGCCAACATGCGTACTTCTTTCGCCGTCCTGGCCCTCTCGGCTGCCTCTGCCGTCTCTGCCCAGCGCAAGGTCTTCACCGCTTCCGACATCAACGTCGCCGTTCTCACTGTCAACCAGAAAGGTTAGCAATTCTAACTGCATTGCTTTTGCCGGCACGCCACCGGCCTTGCCTTACGCTGGAGTCTTGAAACATGAAGCTGACTTTCCCCTCCCAGCCAACTGGTGTGTCGCCGAGCGTAACACTTGCAAGGTTCTCTGCCAGCCTAACCCCACGAGCAACGACTGTGACTCGGTAAGTCGCTCTGTCTTCCTCTCTCCATCATCACCCGGCGCCAAATACCTTGTTCCTCGCCCTCTACACGCTTTTTTATTCTCTGTCACTCTCACCAAATCCCCTCTCCCTGCAAGGAGGCCCTTTTACTGTAGCTGTGTTGACTAACCATCGTCAGACCACGCTCGAGTACTCTTGCCTCTGCCCAAACGGCTCCGCTCCCGGTCTTGAGTACTATGAGCAGACCATGCCCACCTTTATCTGCAACCAGGCATTCGAAGACTGCATCGCCGCCAACGTAGGCGACAAGAACGGCCAGGACAACTGCACCACCACCATCAAGTCTCAGTGTGGTACCATCAACGCTCAGGCTGATGAGGCTTCTGGCTCCACCACCTCGGCCGCGGCCGCGGCCACTCAAGCTCCCAGTGCAACTGGCAGCGCCAATGCTGGCGCCAATGCTGGCGCCACCACGGCCCCCAGCAGCTCCACCTCGTCCGCATGGGCTGCCCCGACTGCCAACCCTGCCCGCTACGGCAACGCTGCTGCTGTTGCTGCCATTGGTCTCTTCGCCTACATGCTCTGAACGTCCGCGATCCCAATAATGTGGCCACCCGGGGTTGTAATTGGTCCATGTGGCGACAAGCGTAGTCATCATCGACTTGAGGGACGGCTTTTCACTTCTCTGTATTCACCTTCCCTACTACATGGTCCTTCGTGCCTGCCGCGCGGATCTAATTATTTGACGAGGAATACGTGGAACCGCGCGATGGAGAAAATGGATATTCCCAACCTTTGGTATCTTGAAGTTCGAGGAGGAGTCGGTGCGTTATAGGACACGGGGTGATGCTACCCAGTGTTGTTTTTTTGCTCTGCATTTTGCGTTTTAGGCATGATTGAGGACAGTCAAGACGACGTCAAAGAAATGAATTGATTCCCCCCCCCCCCCCCCCCCCCCCCAACCCCTGCACGTGTCTACTTTGGGTCTCGGATCTGAGTGTCGGCACGGTTTGTTCAACAATGAGACGAGACAGCCTCTGATGCCTCCCCCCAAGTGTACTTTGTGCGCTCAGTCGTTGGTGGTTCTTCATTAACAATCGTCTTTTTTATCAACACAAGCATCAAAGAAATTCAAAGGACAGCTGCGCTAGCGCCATTGTCTCGCGCTGCTGCTGTTCTTAAAGAGACATGAGTTGAGGACAACGCTCATTGTCTTTCCAACAGCGTAGAATACCTTGACAGCAAATGCTGACAGCTGTGATAGTACATATACTGCCTCCTGCTATCATGGACAATATGCCACTTCGACATTTCTGACGCATACTCGAGCAACAACCAGTACGACATCGCATCACTTACCACTCGCAAACGTTCAACTCTACACCAATCAAGTCAATCAGCTTGCTACCATCACGAATACTTCGAATCCGCTATGGACGGCCTGAAGAAATGCACCACGCCCCCGCGGGTGTCCTTCGGCGTGGAACTCGAATTCTTCGTCGCCTTCGTCCTGGAAGGGGAGCCCGATCCTGATGCAGGCATCAAGGATCAGTTGCAGCCGCTAGTTACCGTTCCAATCGACCGGGAGCGAACCGCAGAACACAGCCGTCAAGGTGACGTTCCAGCTAGGGTCCATAAGCCGAGCCAGGGATACGTCTACGGCCAGATCGAACGTGCTCTAGCCGATGCGGGTCTGCCCGTGACAAGCGACAGAGAACAGTACGGTAAGATCGGTTCTGCCCAAGCCATCCACGGCAAACAGCACATGTCATCGTTTCAAATCAAGGACGATGTCTCTCTAAAAGCAGATCACGTCGATGGGTACCGTTGGCAGCGGGTCGAGTTGAACTCCCCGGCCATGTATGACATGGAGCTATCCTACAACATGCTCCGGGTCGCGGTAAGTACAATCACGACCAAGTTCCGGTGCCGCGTGAACCCCAGCTGCGGCTTTCATGTCCATGTGGGCGCAGGACCGACGCAAAGGATTGATGCGCGGACGTTGCGGCAGTTCGCTGCATTGTTGTGGGCGGCTGATCCTGTCATCAGTAGACTCCACCCCCCTTGGCGTTCTGCCGCCTCGTACAGTCAATCTGCTCGAGTGAACGACATCAATGATCTCGGCAAATGCCATAACTCGGCCAGCGTCATGCTTCAACCAGACGGGGAGAGCCCGCCAGGATTCAAGATGACAAAATACCTCGGGAGAGACCGCCGGCTTGGTGAGTCGGTTGACGTAGATACGGACCCAGAGGCGATATCTCACGAGATCGAGCTCGATCAAGAGGATGACCTGGCGCTTCTTGAAACAGAGCCATGGAAACACCAGCAAGATGTACCGGAGACGAAAGCACACAGGCCAAACGCGGGATGTGTAGCCGAAGAATTCGGATTCCCGCCGTATACTTACGAACCCCCGGTTCCGATGCCGAGGAACTACCGCAACCCAAAATCCGATATGTACGCCCCTCCCAGGCCTCGTCCTCCACCCATCGCCCGCCGTTACCCCCGTTTCTCGGGGACGATGCGAAGGGACATGCGTGAAGACCCAAATTTCCTCGAAGGATATCTCATGAGCTCCGGAGGCGGCGTTGAAGTCCACGGTTACAGGGTCCCGCCGGTCCGATTGGATGTGATGTCCGGCGTCCGAGATCTCTTGGGAGCCGACTTGACTGTCGCCCAGGTCGGAGAGCTTATGAGAAACAAGGCGTACCCCAAACAAATCAACTACAAGTTCGACGCTTACAGTCTCCGCAGTGTCAACGCTCAGGACCCGAAGCGAAGCGCCGACCGGTGGAACATAGACTCACTCTACGCCAAGAGCAACACAATCGAGTTCCGCGAGGCGGCGGGGTCACTCGACATGGAGTGGGTCGCGACGTGGGCGCGGATCTGCTGCCGGTTGCTCGAGTGGAGCCGGGACGCGGCGCCGGCGGAGTTCATGTGCGTGATCCGCCTGCTGGCGTGGGCCCAGGAGGAAGAGGGCGCGCAGTACGACGTCATCGACTTTTTGATCGACCTGCATCGACTTTTTGATCGACCTGGGACTCTTGAAGGAGGCGCGGTTCTGCGAGGAGAGGCTGGAAAAGGGGGAGGCCGCATGGTGGGAGTGTTTGAACCTCGGCATGCCCGAAGGCATCTGCGACTACTCGTCGTCGTGGCTGGAGGAGAACGTTCGCATTCCTTATTATCCAGAGGAAAACTCCGGGGGAGTTGCCGGCCGACGGGAAGCTGCTAGCCACGTGGATATTGTTAGGGATGTGTGCAACGGGTGCGAGGGTGAGTACCAGTTCGACGAGTCGGATGACGAGGAGGAGGAGGAGCTATTGGGACTTGTCGAGCTGGAAGCCCAGGATGTTCAGATCCGCCCGCGAGAGAGCATTGCTCCCGACATGGCTGTTGCGAGCGGCGACGGTGACGATCGCGTGGAGCAAGGTGAGTCGGCGGCGGCGAGGACCTGCTTAAAGCCGGCCACGGAGCGGTTCACGATTTATTGATTGATTGCGTGTTGTGACTGATTTCTGACCGTAGGATTCGTCGGGAACGGGAATCCGGATTCGGGTTCGGAATTAGAATCGGGGTATTCTTGGGTCGGAAAGGGGTCTCCTGAGCAGGATGCTGTGACGGACGAGGACGGGTTCGAGATTGTGGATGCCGAGGAATGAGTTTGGCGTTTGGGGCAGCTGACGAGGGATGACTGCTCTAGATGGCATATTTGACGTTCGATATGATGCTTTGATGATGTTTCTGCTACAAATAACAATTATTTCTGAGATTGTAATTTCCCTTTGACCAAGAACATTGGGTTCAAATTTCTGGCCGCGTAACAACCCACTTGAGCTTCCGACTCCCATCCATTATCCAGAAAAAATATTGCCAACGCCGACATAATAGCCCCCCGGGCTGTTCTCGGCATGTTTGCTTTGGATCGTCGTCGTCTCAGGGGTCAGATATCGGGAACCAGCGCACCGGCGTATACACATGTTGCGTAATATGCTTGACTCTCTTCTGGGGCACAGAGAGCTCAGAACTTGCCATGGGTCGCCAGGAGCGCTCGCGAAGCCAGCCACCTTCGAGATGTGAGCACGACGACTGAAGTCGTTGACCTGAACAAACCAGTCAAGCTCGGCTATCCGTGGCCCTGACCTTCCACAATATTCAACAACGTTCGAGGCCTCGAAAATAGGCGGCCAAGTTTCAATGCATTGTTCACTGCCGCAGGCCGGGCCAGGTTCGTTGTTGTTCTTGTTGTTGTTAAGGCCCGTTAAACAAAGAGACAGATTAGGCCGCGAGCCACTGTCGACGATTGCCCGGGGCTCTATTAAAAGGCTGGTGTCATGCGTTGAACATGTCACTCAGCATCAGTCTCTCTCGGACTTCAACATACTAGATTAAGACATAAGACGACGGCAGAATCCCAGCACACTCTAGCCCGCATAGCATCTCATCCCATCATGGACTCCAACGCAGCAGTCCCGTCGGACCCCAACATTCTTGATCGCTTGGCTCTTCTCCCCATCGAGCTTCAGTGCCAGGTCCTCTTCGATGTTCTAACTGAAAGCAGCCCCTGTGCCATGTCCGTCTTCGTCCCGGACTGGGGCGTCTGCACACACGCGGCGGATCCCGTCAACGACATTTACGACCTGCAGCGGATCGACGCCTACACCAGGGGCGCAGGTGTCGTGCGAGGTAAGTTCGAGGCCCGGGTGAGGCACGACGACGACGGCGGCGGCCACGTGGTTTTCCCGTTGGCGAAGCAGACGGCGGCGCCAAACGGCTCGGACGCGCTGATGGTCGAGCTCGGACGGAGGTTCCCGGAGGCGCTGGGGAGGGCTCTGGGAGATATTGAGCGGCACGGTCTACACTGCTTCGAGCAGCTCTGGCCGAGGGGCCCGCACGACGAGATAGGTGAGTGCATGGCGGGCGGGGCGTTGGTGTTCCGCGAGCGGCGCGGCGGGACGGCTGGCGGTCTGGACGCCGGAGCGACCACGGCAAGCGCCGCGGTGCATCCTCTCCGCCATTTGATGTTCAACGGCTTCCCCAGGGACCTCTGGCGCGACCTGCGCCTGCGGCGCAACGCGGTCACCAGGTTCCATCTCGAGATGGAGCTCCTCGTCGAGCGGGGTCCGGATCTCATCGCCGTCAGGTGGGGCGCCTTGACGCAGCTCGAGACTCTTTACCTCGACCTGCGGGCCTATGGGCGGGGCAAAGTAGGCAAAGAAAGCGTCCGCCGCGGCGCGAGGGCGATGGCGTGCCTGCGGCTCGGGTCTCTTGTGATCGCGGGGTTGCGGAGCGGCGAACGATACGCTAGACCGGCGGGCTGGCATCTGTGCGACTGGGAGACGGACGAGGCGGAGGCCGGTGGCGGGGTGAACTGGGTCAAGGTGTTTTGCGGGGCCGTCAAGGAGGGCGGGAGATTAGTGTTTGTCGATCGGCGCATATTGGATATCAACTGGGAGGGGTGGAGGATGAGGGCGGAGAAGGAGGGGCTGTTGTCCCCCGAAGCCGAGGAGACGGTGGTGACCGGGGAGTCGGAGCATGCGGTGTATACGAGGCACGTCGAGAAGGTGTTGAGGTAGGACGTAGACAGACCAAGACGTCTTCTCCCCCCCCCCCCCCCCCCCCCAGAGACATACAGTTATACCCCGGCACATATACTGCCGAACAGCAATCCCTTCCCCCCCCCCCCCCTCCCAATCAAAGACCCTGACAGACTTCGTAACTGACTGCGGGTCCGGAATATCCTCGACCGAACGCGCGCTGGGCAATCACCGTAGAATACGAAACAACTAGCTATATTTTCCTATCTGTAAAGAGCTAAACCGCCTTACTCCCACGTCCTTCCTCGCGTCGCCGCGCTGCTTGCCGACCGAATCGATCGCGCTGTTGCAGCATGAGGTTGCCTTGACGACGACATAGCTGCCAGTATGACACTTTTGCCCAAGACCAACAGGGTGAAATTGACGTCTGGCCCGCACGACGCGTCTTGCTCATGTGAAGGCGGCACACCCTACATTGTCGATGGCAAATTGTCACGGCATTCCCTGGCTGTGGATATAGCTACTGTGATAGCCAGTCACGTGACATCGTTGCCTCCAACAAAACTGCGACGGTTCTGCCATTGATCCAGTAATGGTTCTTCCGTCACCTCTTTCCGAATCCTATTAATTGGGCAGTCAAGGTAGTGACCCGCGTCTTCTGAGGCACCGGGTTAGCTCTCCCGTCGAGTTCCATCCAGGAGCAGGAAGGGGAGACTTACGGGCAATCTGTCCCGTAGGGACGTGCAAATGGGGATATTTGCAGATCTGAGGACAAAGGCGTTTTCCTTCTCATTTTACTTCTCAGAGCCGCTCATCCCAGACCCAACTTTCATTAGATTTCCCTCCGCACTTGGCGCGATGGGGATGAGGAGGAAGTGTCGTTCACTCGTCCTCGTTCTCAGCGTCGTCAGCCAAGACGCGCATCCGCGAGGCCTCCTCCTCGGAGTCGCCTGGGGGCGGCTTGTTGGGCTTGATGCCCTCCATCTGGAGGTAGCGCACGAGAGTCTTAGTCGCGCAGGTGACGCCGGCCTCGCGCTTGAGCTCGGCGTAGGAGACGGCGGGCTTCTCCTTGAGGACGCGCAAGAGGTTCTTGACGTCCCTGTCGGACAGTATGCGGGGGCGGCCAGGGCGCGGGCGGTCGCGACCGGCCTGTTGGAGGCGGTAGCGGGTGACGATACCCTTGATGGAGGAGACGGGGACCTCCTCCTTGAGCGAGATCTCCTTAAGGGACATGCCGAGCTCCGAGAGAACGGCGATCCGGGCGCGTTTCTCCGGGGAGTACTGCGGCTTGCGGGGTTTGGGCTCCAGGGCGGCGCGGCGAGGCATGCTGGGCAGGGCAGGGCTGGGCAGGGCAGAGCTAGGCAGGGTGCGGTAAATGAGCTGTGAGAGAAAAAGTGTCTGTTTCGGCACAGAACGAGTAGCAGAGCGGTGTCGCTGAGAGGAAAGGGTATGAGTTGGCGTGAAGGGGACGCTGGGGTGATGAGTTTTTGGAAAGTAAGAGGATGAGAGGATGATGAGAGGGCGATGTTGGAATTTTCGTTTTTTTGTTTTTTTTTCTTCCCTCCTTCCCACGGTCCCGGTGGCCGACCCACTTTCTCGGGGTGGATCAGGGGTGTCGCATTCGGGGTAGTGGATACGAGGGCTCTTGGGCGGCGGGTCGCGCTTGTCTGTTGTTGTCTGGGGGGGGAGGAAGGCGAAGGGGGAAGGCGAAGGGGGAAGGGAGGTCACTGAGAGATGTTTGTTTGTGTCGGGTGAATAAGCAAGTTGAGCAATCAGGCCTCGGTCAGAGGCACTTGCCTTTTGGTTTGGGACCGTCGGTTGTACATATGGAGCACCGCCATCCTCCTTGCACATGACATGACGGTCATCTTCTCTTGCATGTACTTTGTACCCTCGACTTTCGCGGTCAGGCACGGCCTCAGACGGGTCGGAAGTCCTCGGCTAAACTGCGTATCAAGTCACCCGTCTGTTTACCCGTGAGCGATAACTTTAATCTCCTAATCTCCGCCTCGTCAAACAAACAAACAAACACGCCGGCCAGCCAGCCAGCCAGCCAATCCGCCCCCCTTCCCCCCTCTCTTGTTCTCCAAGGTCCTCCGAGGTGGTCTGGTGGCAAAACCAACCACTGCGTGAAGTTGACTGACGCGTTGCTTATTACGGCCAACTTGGTGAGAAAAACAATGGGGGAGTGAGTGGGTGGGGGAAGACGAGGATTCCTGCAGTCAGCCGTCAGAAAGCGCGTTTGCGACCGCATCCAGCTTTCTCTGTCTGTACATACGTACACCACTGACTGCCTCGTACCTAGCTAGGTTAGGTGGTTTACCTAAAGTACCGGTAGTCCTCGGTGCAGCCGTGTCGTCATCCTCTCGACTGTCTTTCCGTGTACGCTTGAGACAGGTGCATGGGAAAAGAACACTCCGTTTCAATACGCGCCATCTCCTTGGCCGGAGTCGGCAGATGTTCGCGACGAGTGGCATCGAAGAAGCGAGCGAGCACCTCCAAAATCCGAGTCTCACTCCTGTGGGCCAAATGCCACTTTGCTTCTTGCGCAGTCTCCGTTGCCCCCGCTGGGCTCGGTCAACAATGTTTTCTTTTCCCCCCATCTGACGCCTCCTGAGATGATGCAACCCCTGATAGGTAGTAGGCTACCGATAGGAACCTCCGGTCACTAAGGAGCCAATGACGGCCCTAGCCAAAGTCCGTTGCACTGCATTACTGTCTCGAATCACGTGACACCGCCTGTCCAAGTGTTAAAGGATCAGTTAGTGGCCGAAACACCGCCCTACAGTAACTACCTACCTGGCTAGTTGTAGCTTGGAAATGGAAATTGTGAGTTCTGAGGACCAGCTTTCCCGAGATGCCCCCATTCAGTACTATGCAGATAGACTAGTTGAACTTCTTTCTTTTCTCCTTTTGTCTTCTTTTTTTCCCCGTATCTTTTCTCTCTCCCTTTGCCTTCCGGAAGGGGGAACGATATTCCAGTTCTTTGCTTCTTTCCTTCCATGGCTACCTCACGGCCCCCTCGCTTGGGCCGACCTTGGCCGAGATAGTCACTTCGGTTCAATACCACCCACGTAGTCATATTGCGTCGATTATGGGTCTGCTTCAGGCTGTTTGTGCGTCCGTCAACTCAAAGGGGGGATAGAGTTTTCCTGTGACAGTATTGCCCGTCGAGTAGATTGTGTGTTAGGAATCAAGGGGGGAAACAAAAAATCGGACACCAACCGCCATCTCGGGATATCCAATTCCGACTTCAGGTGATTGTGCCTTGGCTCAACTAATCTACATAGTTGAGCACTGCAATCAGGTTTTCGGACGTGCATCGCATGCTCTGATTGTCATCCGACCATGGAGCTTCTCCAGCCGGTCAACGGCAAATCCTGAAGGTCAGGCCATGACGTGCCAAGCTGGGTCAATGTCGTTAAACGTATTCATTCTTCGTGATGTGTTTGCTTGTAATGAGCATGTGTGGAACCCTGCCAAGGAGGTTTCCAAGCCGTTATGTACTTCTTGTTCACTCTCGTCATATCCTTCCCAGCGTTCATCAAGCACGCAATTCATTCATCATGCCGCATTCCTAGGAACGGCCCGTAACGACCCATCGCAACCCTGATCCCTCAATCGCGTTTCCCCGCCTTCGTCTCCTCCTTGAACTTATCAAAGTCCGCCTGCCTGTCCGGCGCCAGCTTCATGAACGGGATGTCGTCCTCCATGACCTGGCCCGCAACCCGCACCGGCTCCGCCGGCTGCAGGCAGAACACCACCCGCGCCCACTTGTCAGTAGCGTTCTTCCACCCGTGCATCGTGCCGCGTTGGATCATGATATCGCCCTCGCCTAGCTTCCTCACGTGACCGTCATCTAGGTGGCACTCGACCTCGCCCTTGAGCACGATGCCGTAGTCGCACGACTCGGTGCGGTGCATCATGGGCTCCGTATTCGGGCCAAAGTCCACGACGCGCAGCACGGAGCCCGAGGGCAGGTGGAGAGTCGGCATGCGGGGGTGGTGCGGGCCGTACTCGGCCAGGTCCTTGTCGCCGTCCATCTCGACAGGCGACCGGGAGGTCGTGTAGCAGGTGTGGAAGAGCATGTTGGGTAGAGGGTCCGGCGTCACTTCCAAGGGGTAGGCGTCCGAGAAGACGGCGCGGCCGTTGGCGTCGTGTGTGGTGATGTGCCTTCGGACAGGGCCGAGAGGGAGATACCCGGGGGCGGGGACATCTCTGGAGGACGACATCGTGCGTCGTATGTATAGACGGTTGCGTGAAGTGACACACAAGACAACTGATCGGGCTGATGTGCGGAAGAAGAGGCCAGGAAGTGAAGATTAATGACACGAGCTTGCTCCGAGAAAGAGTCTCTTCTTTCTTGAATCCCGATGTAGTCTCTTTTGCAGGGAGTCGTCCGAGTGGGCTGTCTTACAGGGCAAGGCAGTGTAAGCTCCTTGGAAGCTCAAGGGGAGATGGATGAGACCAAACAGGTAGGGAACGAAGGGGACCTTCCTTTTATGAAGGTAAGATGATTGACTTCGGCGCACGGGTCTCGCCGGCAAAGCTTGAGGAGGAAAAGGAGGAGACAAAAGCCACGTCTATAGCCGTGTATACTTCTTTCCCGCGGGACTATTCCCATATTTCCGCTCCCGTATAGTTTTGCTTGCGTGTTAAGCGCGGCGTCGAGGTGGACAACGCACCAGGCTGGCATGGCTGCATACTGTGTGCACTTTGTGCCCTCGCGCTCCCTCCCCGAGTGGTTGGAGATGTGATAGTGGCTGGGGCAATCGTGCCACAGAGATTCACTTGTCAATGCTAAGTACGGCTGTTACATTTGTTCACTGTGTTTTGCGCACGTAAGGTCAGGGAGGATGCCCAAGACGTGCAGGGTTCGGTAGGCTAATACCTAACACACGGTCAGCAAGTGGCGGCGAAGTACCGATCTAGTGCAGTAGTGAGCCTGCATGCCAGCAACTCCGAGCATCGGGCATGATCAATTCGCCAATGATGATGGGGAGGTCGTGATCAAGCATGGTTCGGTTCTCGAGCGGCTTTCCGCTACAACGTAGGTGTCTTGACTGGGCATGTGGGTGGCTTCGGGTTTGATCACTCATACAAACAAGCCCGTGGTATAATTCTCGGGAGGCGGTAACCGCCCCACTGATTGTTCCCGCCCAGCTTATGAATATCCGTTGAGAATCGCCAACTTGAACTGTGGTTGCATGCATAGTGGTTGCACTCGGTGCAGATACGTAGCAAACATGCAACGTCCGCTTTGTGCGGCAGATAAGAGTGGTTAGTCTTTTACAACGTCTCAAAGGTTAACATATAGTACGACTTAGTTAGACCCCGTTCCTTGGGGTAAAATAGTTAGGAAACACAGGTCGAGCTGTCAATTGCAGACATCGGTACACATTGAGAAACCAATGCAATTCAATGAATTGTTTGATGTATGACCTGCGCCAGACCAACCAAGCATTTGATAGATCGCTGCTGAGACTGAATCTAGTCGTGAAACTGTAGGCCCACCAAAGCACAATATCATGGTTAGGTGTCGTCTGATCCTATTTTGCCTGGCCGACGCCGTTGTTTCAAGACTTGCGGTCGGCCGCTGTTCTGACGCCAGTCTGGACAACGGAGAGGGTTCATTGTGTCGCTTCGGGTTCCGGAAGGCTACTGGCCGAACAGCCCGCGCTCTTTAGAAACCTTGTTGTCCCCGAATATCCACTTGAAAACGGCCTTCCTCGACATACATCCCTGGGTCCATCTGCCTTATACAACAGCCCTGGGAAGGAGGGAGGCTCCCCATAAGTTGCAGCCGAGGTTTCAATTCTTCTGAAGTAACACATGCCAAGGACGGCCAGTTACCGCCGGGTCATTTTGCCGATGACATCGGTCCGCTGGGAGCGCTGATTCCGGTGCATTTGCCACTGATATCGAGCTTCTTAAATCACGCTTCGAACGACAAACAAACGCTCAGCCACCAACAGAGCAGCGACTATCCTCGCCCGCTAGCTCGTTCGCTCTTCTGGGGTAAACATGTGAAGTTGACAACAAGACTGGTTGAAGGCCATGGAATGGCAAGGTCGGGGAGGTACCGCCAGGACCGAGTCCCGTGCTGACAAGAAGACATCAACATTGGCATCCTTTGACGTGGTACCTGAGCGAGTGAAGGGGGGCCTCGGTCATCGAAATTGACGTGCCTCACCTGTTGGTCTCTTGGAGCTCAATTCTTTGATCGAGACGACAACCGAGAATGCTGGAGCTCGGGGCACTCCTCCCGTCACTGGATGATGCTGTGACCTGACAATGGGTTTCCTGCCCTCATCCGCTGCCTTTGTTGGTGACATTCCTCGACCACCATTCCTCCCAGTCGACAACCTTCTTTGCCGTTCTCGCCTCTTCGGCTGCAAACACCATGGCGTGCGACCGAATGACTTCTTCGAGAGAGCAGCCGATGAATTCGTTTTGAGCCCTCTCTGCAGTCCAGCCGTGGTTCTTGACTCGATCCACCGCGAGAATGAACTGCCGCGCAAGGCCCTTATCGCCACCTCCGTGGCCGGCATCTTCAATGGTTGGATTGTATGATTGAGTGGCACCCGTGTTGAAGTCATCAATGGTGATAGTACGAGAGTCGGCGTATATCTCGCCATCGACGCCGTATATGTGCGTATACCTCTCGCATATCTTCTTCGTGTGCGCAACCATGTGTAGCGTGGCAGATTTGGCCTGCTTGGGTGCTTCCGAATCTGCCGTGGTGGCATCGTCCCAGGTCATGGTCACGGTCTGGTCGTCGCAAACGTTGTTATCAGCGTCGAATACGCAGCGTCCGAACCAATTCCGCGAAGCAACCACGTCCTGGGGGATAGTCTCATCGTAGTCTTCAGCAAGCTTGGCAGCCAGGGCTTTGTTTCTTTCAGATGTCGTGGGGAAATCCTCGATCTCGGGAAGCACGATGCTGACTGGCCAATCGGTATTCCCAGAACCAAGGCCGTTGAGGTCTGAGCTAAGGTAAACATTCTTGGCCGAGTACTTGCATCCTTGCTCACCCAGCGGACAGTTCAAACAGTTCGTTGCGTTCCCTGCCGCGGCGGGTTTGCGGCTTTTTCTAAACAGTTGCAAGGAACCAGTGGACGATACGGTGGATGGAAGATGAGGGATACCCTGCCCGGCTTTGAAAGGAGCACTGAGAAGCCAGAGAAGCAGATCAATGTCATGGCAGCTCTTGGTTAGAAGGCTCGGTGCTGTCGTTTTTTCGTTACGCCAGTTACCGCGCACGTAAGAGTGTGTGAAGTGCCACCAGCCTACTGGCTCGGTGTGCACGATTTTGATAACATCGCCAATGACACGGTCCTCGAGAAGGAGTTTGCGAAGGAGCATATTGTGTGGACTGTAACGGAGAACATGGCCAATTGAGAAGACATTCTTAGGTTGCTGACCAGCAGGTGGCCTGAGAGCGTCGAACATGTCGAGGCAATCGGTGAGAGATGTCGCCAGTGGTTTCTCGCACATTACATGCAGGCCCAGCGGTGCGAGACCTACCACGACATCGCGGTGCATTTCGTCAAGAACACATATGAAGGCGGCATCGACGCCGGGCGGCACATCTTCACCGGCGGCCTCTCTCTCGCGACGGCGTGTCTCGTAGGCAAGAAACTCGGCCCAGTCGGCAAACAGTTGTCCTTCCTGTGGATTGCCCGAGCCCCAGATGTAGGTTCGGCCGAAGGTCTGCCGCTTGTAGGCGATGGGTTCAGCCACAGCGGCAACGAGACCGTTACTGGAGGTCTCGGTCGCACGAGCGTAGGCCTGGCCGCGAGAACCAGCACCGATGATGAGTATGCGAGGTGGTGAAGCGGACATGGCAGGTTTTTCTGGTGGTACTGGAGTTGGTTGCTCGTCACGAGGAATCGCAACAGGCGAGCCCGACTTCTTGAGGGACGACATGATGAATGGGCTTTCGGAGGAACTTGAGGCTTCAAACTCTTTCAGCTTTGACTTCTCGGGTTGTTCACCGACTGTTGACTAGTGCTCGAAGACGCGCTTTACGACTACGGCGAGCAAACGATGCCGTTTCAGCTCGGTGAAAGCATGTACGAGTGCAGATTGTGTGTTCAGTGGCAGGAGCTCGGGTGGTTTATGATAACGGCATCGAGGTAGGTTAGTAATGTAAGTTGGCAAAGCGGGGTGTAGGAAGTCTTGGCCAATGAGCAGGATGCCATTTGAAGACCAGCCGATGTGGGGTGAGTCGTGTTATCGATCGATCCTGATAAGGAATGCAGGGAACGGTACGTACCGGCTCGCTGCTAAGTATGAAGATTCTGGCGGTGCGACGATGAATACAGTACCATGGAAAACGAGCTGGAAGCTGCTGCTAGGACCACCTGATGCCTCGTGCACAGCACCACTGTCGTCGATATGACAATGCTACTCAGATAGCAGATCACAGCTGAGCTTTCCTCCTACTGACAGCAAACCCCCACCTTCACGTCAGGTACCACCTCGGGGACAGAGGCGAGGCTGCATGTTGCGAATGAATGCCTTCCTTCCCGCAGCTGACAACGCAAAAACGCCCAGGGCGTGATCGAATCATCAGAAACTGAAGCATCCAGCTCAGGTCACCATGGAATTCCTCAACCCCCTTAAGCCGAAGGCGCCTGCACCTGAAATGCAGCCTGCGTCGGATGGACCCCTTGTGTGGATTGACTGTGAGGTATGGCTCGTATTCTTCAGGCATATTGCTGACCTAAGAACTGGCCCTGTATTAACACACCCTCAGATGACCGGACTAGATCCGGATAAGGAAGAAATCATTGAAATCTTCTGCATAATCACCACCGGAAACCTAGAGGTTGTTGACCCTGAAGGTTGGGGCTGCGTGGTGCACCAGACCGAAGAGCGCATGGCACAGATGGACGACTGGTGCACCCGGACGCACCGGGACAGTGGGTTGACAGCGGCGGTTATCAAGTCGACGATGACGCCGCTCCAGGCGGCGAATACGTTGATGGAATACATCAAGAAACACGTACAGGAGCCGAAGACGGCGCTGTTGGCGGGCAACAGCGTGCACGCAGACCGTTCGTTCCTCAACAAGCCGCCGTACCGCAAGGTGGTCGACTATCTGCACCACCGTATTCTCGATGTCAGCTCACTAAAGGAGGCCGCAAGACGGTGGTGCCCACCACATATTGTGGATGGTGCTCCCGTCAAGAAGGGGCTTCACCAGGCCAAGGAAGATATTCTTGAGAGCATTGAGGAGGCAAAGTACTACAGAGAGGCCATTTTCGGGTTGGCATGGAGACGGGGAGATGTCAGCGCGCAGGAGACGCCTATCATCGAGCGTGATGAGGATGAAGCATGGGCAGACAACCTGCTATAGACAGCGCCTGTGAGGTATCAAAGTCTGTGGCTAGCTAATCCTCTCCAAAGCAGCCGATGTGGACATTGGGGCGTCACCCGCAAAGATGCTGCGGGATTGACGCCAGTGTACTCCGTACATAGTACAATACATTGGGCAGTATGTAAACTATCATTGACCCCCCACTCAAGATGTACGGTACGGTTAGGGCTGCATACGGTATGGAGCACGGTTAGTAATGCGTGGTGACTACTGTGCGAATGGTGCAGGACACACTATTGATTCCCCGCCTCTGCCCCCTTTGACGAGTGAGGGGCTCCCTGAAGCTGCCCAAGTCTGGTCTCAGACTGATATCACTGGTCCAAACACCGTAAAGCCACCCCCACCATGGCGAGCTCTGCTCGAGTGAATTGGCATGTTGGGTCTGCCCAAAAGCTGCTACAGTCTTCTAGGATCTGCTCTCACCGCACCAAGCTTTCCTTGTCTGCCCCGCCCCCCGCCGGGTCTGTTGCCGCCCCTACGCTGGTTCGCATGAGAAGACGAGGGAGACAGACACTAATATTAGTTGACAGCTCCCAACATCCTCCTTCTTCTCTCTTGCATCCTTAGACACTCCCCCTTTGGAACATCCACAACCTCTAATTGCACGGCATCATGGACGTCAAGACTGTTGAATTCAAGCCCTTCCAAGACCAGAAGCCCGGAACGTACGTCGAGCCCTCGTCGAAAATCCCTCTCTCTCTACCCATCTTTCCCGACTTTTCGCGACCTCGTCATAGCTCCCTCCTTGTCTCATAACACACATCCCTTTTGCCAACGAGGAATCACTAACAACCCCCAGTTCTGGTCTTCGCAAGAAGGTTACCGTCTTCCAGCAACCTCACTACAGCGAGTCCTTCGTCACAAGCATTCTTTTGTCCATCCCCGAGGGCGTTGAAGGTAAACACGACCGCAAGCCCACCTTCCCACCCGCTATCGCTCTCCCCCAGAAGCTGACAGGCTGTCTCTCTAGGTTCTTTTCTCGTCATCGGTGGTGATGGCCGCTTCTGGAACCCCGAGGTTGTTCAATTGATCGCCAAGATTGGTGCCGCGTACGGTGTTAAGAAGTTGCTCATCGGCCAGAATGGCATCCTGTCCACGCCTGCTGCCAGTCATGTCATCCGCAAGCGCAAGGCTACTGGTGGTATTCTCCTGACTGCCAGCCATAACCCCGGCGGTGAGTACCCTGCTAGGCACACTGATGCGCGAATCTGCCGCTGACCGATGCTTCCCAACAGGTCCCAAGAACGACTTCGGCATCAAGTACAACCTTGCCAACGGTGGCCCTGCCCCCGAGTCCGTTACCAACAAGATTTACGAGGCCTCCAAGACCCTTACCTCCTACAAGATCGCCGACATCCCCGATGTTGACATCGCCACAATCGGCACCAAGACCTACGGCTCCCTCGAGGTCGAGGTTATCGACAGCACCACCGACTACGTCGATATGCTCAAGGACATCTTTGACTTCGACCTTATCAAGAAGTTCTTCCAGTCCCACCCCGACTTCAAAGTCCTCTTCGACGGTCTCCACGGCGTCACCGGCCCCTATGGAACCGCCATCTTCGAGAAGGAGCTTGGCCTCAAAGGTGCCACCCAGAACTGCGTGCCCAGCCCCGACTTCAACGGCGGCCACCCGGACCCCAATCTTACCTACGCCCACTCCCTTGTTGAGGTTGTTGACAAGAACAACATCCCATTTGGTGCCGCCTCTGACGGTGACGGTGATCGCAACATGATTTACGGCGCCAACGCCTTCGTCTCTCCCGGCGACTCCTTGGCCATCATCGCCCACCACGCCAACCTGATCCCCTACTTCAAGAAGCAGGGTGTCTACGGCCTGGCCCGCTCCATGCCCACCTCTGGCGCCGTCGACCTGGTCGCCAAAAAGCAGGGTCTGAACTGCTACGAGGTCCCCACTGGCTGGAAGTTCTTCTGCGCTCTCTTCGACGCCAACAAGCTGTCCATCTGCGGTGAGGAGTCTTTCGGCACCGGCAGCAACCACATCCGCGAGAAGGATGGTCTTTGGGCCGTCATTGCCTGGTTGAACATCATCGCCGGCATCGGTGTGCAGAACCCGGACGTTACCCCCTCCATCAAGAAGATTCAGCATGACTTCTGGAACGAGTACGGCCGCACCTTCTTCACCCGTTACGACTACGAGGACGTCGACAGCGAGGGCGCCAACAAGGTTGTCGGTGTTCTCAAGGACCTCGTCGCCGACCCCAACTTCATCGGCAGCAAGGTTGGAGGTAAGCTTTTTCTTAACGCGCAATGTTTAGACCAAATACTAATCCTCACAGACCGCACCGTCACCGGCGCTGGCAACTTCTCCTACACCGACCTTGACGGTTCCGTCTCGTCCAATCAGGGCCTGTACGCCACCTTCTCTTCTGGCAGCCGCATCATCGTCCGTCTCTCCGGCACCGGTTCTTCCGGCGCTACCATCCGTCTGTACCTCGAGCAGCACAGCAGCGACCCCAAGACGTACGATCAGGATGCTCAGGACTTCCTCAAGCCCGAGATCCAGATGGCAACTGAGCTGCTCAAGTTCAAGGAGTTCATCGGCCGCGACGAGCCCGACGTCAAGACCTAAGCGTACTCCTGTATGAAAACAGAGGTGGGCAAAGTGGGTGGTCAAATATGGTACGCTTCAGTATAGAGAAGCCAGACATCCAAGTTACCTTGGATGATGTTATGATGGTATACGATTGCATTAAATTGAATCAATTCACCTAATCACACAATGAGCATCGCGCCAAAGTTTCGTCCCAACTGCTCGTTTTAGCCAACATCCGCTAAATGCCTTGTGTCATCCGCTAAATGCCTTGTGTCATCCGCGCCATCGTTGAATGTCATCATCTCTCATTATCCATTCTGTGCTGATAATAGTTTTCCCAACCATTCATAACGACATCATATCATGATTCATAAGACGTAAGAAAGAAAGAAAAAAGAAAGGGAAAAAAGGAAAAGCAAAAACAAAAACAAAAGGTAGGCTTGGGCTGGCAAGAAAGACTTGGAACAAAGGGAAAGCAGCCATACAAATTGAGTCCAAACCTGTCGGCGTTTTCTGTCTGCTACCACACCCGGTGCGCTCACTCTTTCCGGCCGCCTTATTCGAAGACCAACATCTCCGTGACCATCTATCAAGGCAGGCTCCTGTCACGATGATGTAACGATAGGAGGGAGAGTATGGAGTTGTGAAGAAGCTCCCCGTTGCCATTGTGGATTCGCTACGAGAGTTCTGGTCGGGGGGGTGGTTTGGGTTGGCGAGTCACTTGGCATCCTCGATGGCCTCGCGAGAATCGGTAGACGGTTCCGAAACGGCAGAGCAGAAAGCCTCGTGGAAGTGCGCGGCGCCGTCCTCGGAAACGAAGTTGATCTCGAAGGCGCCGGCCTCGCCCTTGCGCTGGGTCTGCTGGCGATAGCCCTTGCAGAAGACGTAAAGCTGGACGTCCTTGAGCCAGACGCGGTGGGGGCTCTTGCGTCGGAGCCAGGTCGGCGAGGCGGACTGGTGAGTGACTGCGAGGGCGTTGTCCTTGTCAGTTTTGAGGTGGCGATTGGTCAGGGCATGGCGAGGAGCGAGCAAGCTTCTGGGGAAAGAGGGGATAGGGTTGAGAAGCAGAGGACATACCAAAAGCAGTCCAGACGGGGCATAGACGGAGCTCGCCATCCCAGACCGCGGCATGGAGGCGGAAGCTCCGGGTCGCAACATCTTGGTAGACCATGAGGGAGTGCTTGAATCCGTCGTCAATGATTTGCCTAATGGCCCCGAGAGTTAGCGAGCGAACACCCCCCACTAGCAGGGACATGACATCGTCGAGGAGGCCGCCTACGCTTGGAAGGTCCTCTTCTCCCCGGCCAGCTTGAACTCCCTGGGGTTCATGTTGATGGTCATCGTGTTTCGGGCCTTCAGGGAGACGAAGGTGCAGTGGAATAGGGTCAGTTCTAAGGGTGGTTGGGTGTTGCGTGTCAGCGACGTCAAAACTCTGCCAGCCAGCGGTTCCAAGGGTGGAGCATACCCTCCCATGTCTTGAAGTAGAGAGACGCCCAAAGCTTCGGCATCTCCTCGGAAACACTCCAACGTTTGAGCTGCAGACAATTGTCTTCACGATGGAGAACGAGCTCGTGGGTGCCGCGCAGGGAGAACCACGGAGCTCCTAGGTGATAGGTCCTGAGTAGAATATAGGGCGTGTGGTTGACGAGGTTGAGATACGCCACCAGCGCAAGGCGGTCTTCGTCAAACGAACTGGTAGTCAACGTTTAGCAGGCGCCAGTACAGCGCGGGAGTGCCCCTACGGTACCTTCTGAAGAGCATCTTGGTTTCCTTTGGGATATTGAGTTGACCCCACGCCTGGAAAGGGCCACATGCTTTGGACGTTTTGGTGTGCTTGAGGGCCGTTCGGGACGGCAGCGGCAGAGAGAATATCTGCTCAGCCCAGTGCACTGTCTGGGGGAAATCCATGTCAGCACAACCTCTTCAACTCGGCGAGAAGCACGAACCGGATCTTGGGTCATCGGCATTAGTAAAGTCTCTGGTCGGAGGACAGGCCCAAGTTGGGCGGGTGTGGCTGGGGTGGCATGTTAGTATAAGATCTAATAGGGGGGGCCTAGAGAGCTCTCCTTACGCAGTCCTCTTGCTTCTCGCATCTCGATTATCCTTGTCCGTGACGACTCCAAGCCATTGAGATCGAAAGCGGGCGACCTGGACGCTTGCTAGTATCTTGTGGACCCTTTGCTCACGGGAGTGAACGCGCAACCTACCTGATCAGAAGCTGTCTCAAACAGTCTAGGAAGTGGTTGTAAAGCGCGAAGCGCTGTGGGAGCGGGAGACCTCCGACCTCCTGGGTCATTTTGTGATACATCCTCCGCCACCGGATGTCTTTGCTCACGGTACGGTCCTCGTAGTAGTCGGTAATATCGCGAAGTGTCCGGCTCAGACACGGGAGTATGACCTGAAGGTAGTTGAGAAGGATGGGGACCCGGTTGAAATGTATTTGCGACAGGTCGGCCAAGTCCCTGAGTAGATGTGCACACTTCCGCATGCCTGCGACTAGAGCATTAATGGGACCGCCGTACGACTCGGGTAGGGCCATCCGAAGCCCTTCCAGGCTCACCGACACGATATCAGCGTGTTCAGCCTCGAGGCAACAGCCCTGAAGCAGACGGTAGTCGATCTTTTGCAGACTCTGTTCCATTTCTGTCGATGCGTGGGGTTTAACGGGCTGGGCCTGAATGGCGGCGTTCTCCCTTCACAGCTCCATCGTCTCATGAACGAAGCAAGCTAATAAGACGGAGTGGTTGGCTGTACCTCCTCACCTGCCGTTCCGCGCGGGGCCTCGCCGTAGATTCCTCGTATGTTTCCGATGTCCTCGTCCAACCCAAACACTGTCCCCGAATAGTAGCTGAAGATCGTCGTTGGCGGGGCTCACAGGGGTTATGCCGTTATGCCGATGTACCGGTCGGAATCAGTGGCAGAGGAAATGCAGACCAGAGGAAGAAGAGAGGGGGAAGAAACGAGAAAAAAGACCCGTCCGTCTCTTGTGCTTGACATGGTATTCTAATGCAGCGATTACGTCTCGGCCATAGCCGCGGCCGTTTAATGGGCGGGAAGCAGCTGCAATTGCGATTCGGAGCTGCAGGTCTCGATTTTGACGGCCGGTCAGGGAACAGACGCCACCACCAATCCGACAAACCTTTGGGTACCGTCCTGCGTTGGCTGTACGAACCGAGATACTGGTTGTTCACATCTGACGTGTACAGCGTCCTGTGGTCTGTGTACACTGGTTACTGACGTTTTGTCTGATGTAAAGAGTGGCCTCAATTCGTTGTGCGTTGTTGGGTAATTTCAACACCCCCTTTGCTTTTTGGAGACCGGCAGGGGGCTGAGAAGTGTGGCTCAGGAAGAAGCCGACCGAGTTTGGCTTTTAGCTCGGTTTCGATAGAAGCCGAGCACGCTTGTCAGACTCCAAGAGGGAAACGTTACTGCATCGTATCAATCGAAGTGGGAGGCGTAAGCGTCGCCAACGCCAGAGAGAAATAGCACGGACGAACTGTGCGGACTCAAAGGCGGCCGCCAACAAGCACCTGCGCGGGAGCCCAGGTAAGTCTGGGAGGAAATGAGAGGAGTGCATGCCGGGTCGGACTACTGGCACAACAAGATGTGTGGGCTCAACACATATCGATCTGGCAACCGACTAGCCAGAGCTTGCCACGACTGCTGGGAATGACCCCATGGGCCTGTACGATTCCCCCCTCTGCATGCATTAGGGACGTCCAACTTGGAGCGGCGGACGAATGAGGCCGGGCCGGAGCCGGCGGGGGCAGCGTCTGGTTAGTTAGCACTTGCATGAACGATGCAGACTGGCTAAAAAAAAAAAAAAAAAGACTTAAAAAAAAACCACACATGTTGCTAGCAGAGACTTCCGGAGAACCCATGGGAACGGCGCCGGGTCAGGTTACGGAATGACACCACTGACTGGCCATCCTGGTGACAGTAGAGTATGGAAGCAGCGGGAAAGGTTGTCTGCGGAGAGAACGGAGCCACTTCTCCTCGATTGGGAGAACGCTTCGCACCGACAGCCTGGATCGTTGATGGGATGGGATGGAGCAGGACGGCTTGCGATGCGGAGGATGTGTCGGAGCCGATTGAGGGGCAGGTCTTGGCGGAACAGTGACAGGCGCATGGTGATATGACATATGATGTGACGAGACACGATATTTCCATGCCACGTCTTCCCGTGACGTCTGCGAGAACGATGCTGATCAGATGTATCGTCTCGGATTAATCGCCTCGACTGAATCGCCTTGTCTCCGCAGCGCGTCGGAGATGCCAACCGTCTCTCTCTGCAGCCTGTCGTGCTTTGTCGGCTGATGGTGCAAGGCGCAGAGAGTCCCCTGGGGAAGAAGAGGTATCCTAGTGCGAGGTTAGATGGTCATCCGAAGTATGGACTTCCTGAACCGGGCTTCAGCAGATCATTCGTTTATTCGTCCATCCGTCTGATACGTTTACGGAGGAGAAGTACCCCCACACCCCCAGACCCGAGCGCGACTGGCCATCCCACATTGATTCCCGGCCGACCGACCGACCTATCGACTACCCCGGCAATCCTCCGAGGCGTCTCAAGGTGTAGCCGGTGGCAGTTATGAATGTATTGTGCGCTGAATTGGGAAAGATTTCTCCGTGAGTCGCACTCTCAAGCATACTCGAGTTTTGGAAATCGAATGGCGGTGATGGATGACGGTGGTCGGTTAACTTCTTATCTATAGATTCGGGAAAGTTGATGGATGGTCAAGCCATCGAACCGGGGCGTGGCCGCGGAGGAGTGAGAGGGCACCAGGCAACCTATCCTCCCCCGTACATCCGTGACTCATCTCACCTCGCCTCGCCTCGCAAACATAGCATTTTGCTAAGGATAGCACGAATTGGTTTGACACCTGAGCTACCGACCGCAGCGCAGCAAAGTGTCTGCTCGCCTTACCAATCGGGACGGGCGGCCCCAAATGGGGACCAGCCACAACCGTCCCCACCATCTTCACCGGCGAGCCGGCGACGGATCGGATTCATCTCGGCTTAAATCGCAGATCCAGCCGTGGAGCGGCGGGCCGGGGGGTTAGCTAGTTAGCTAACACCTAAGCTGCCCCAACCTCGGGCTATACCGACTGGTCTAGCCATCCATCCATCATCGTTGGAATGGAGCAGATCCGGCCTGTGTCATACATTGTCCGAGTGGTCTGACATCACATATGCGTCAAGCACTCGAGCCCATTTGTAGCCTCCTCGCAGGCGGTGCTATCGTTACCCAGACCCTTGTTTCCATGGTCAATGATATCAATCAGCCTCCACCCCTGATGCCTGGTCCCGGGCCAAGACCCCTTTGACAAGGGCAAACGCAAACATGGCAATCAAAAACAGCATTATACATTGCCATTATCGCATCACCGTCGCTTTGCTCCAAAACCTCAGGTACGCCACATCTCACCAACGCTGAATGGAACACACGACAGGGAAAAAAAGTCATAAGTTTGTCAACGTGAGCCGTCAAATGTCATTTAGTCCCAATCGTGGACAGTTCCGTTCCGCGAATGGCGGCATGACCAGCTCTCCTACGGATGCGTGGCGGCTTAGAAGCGTCAACTGCCTCTTACTGCCGATCCTGCCGATCCTGAATAACGAGAAAAGCAACCCATTTCAATCCCATCATACACCGCCGAGCCCAAAGTTACAAGGAAAGTCCGAAAGATGTGCGGGAAAGTAACTCAACGCCACCCATTCGGACCGAGAAGCAACAGAAATACAGCAATCAAGAGGACTCGTCCTCCTCTTGTTCGGCCTTCAGATTGACTAATTAGCTTCAGCACTACACAACCATGGAGTCAAAGAGGGGAGGGATGTCTTACGTTGTAGGCCTGCTTCTCGTCCTCGTAGCGCTTCTTGTCGGTGGCGGCCTTGGCCTCGTAGGGGGCACGCTGCTTGTCATTGAGGGCCTTCCAGCGCTCACCGAGGATCTTGCCGACCTGGCCGAACGAAATGCCAGGGTTCTCCTCACGAACGTTCTCGCGCTGCTCATTGGCGAAGAACATGTATGCGGACAGACCACGCTTGGGGGCGTTGGGGTCTGGAAAGGTGTTAGCCATCTATAAATGACAATAACGCATCTGATTGCACGAGACACGGGGCGAGCGCGTCAGCATGAGCGCCAGTGTCGACAGCAGCAGTGGACAGACTGCGAACTTATCCGCAACCTGCACGACATCTGGGAGACTACGATGCGACGCGACATGACTAGCCGAGCATCTCTTGCGTCTCGAGAAGAAAAGAAAAAAAAAACTTACCCTTCTTCGCGCGCTTCTTGTCGACCTTGCCGGCCGCGCCTCGCTTAGTAGAAGCCTTGGGCATTTTGAGGACCTGGATCACAAAAGGGTTAATCAGTCTGCTCCATGATGAGTATGAAGCGAGATGATAGAGACGAGAAGAGGGTATTGGGTTGTGTGTTGGTTTGCGTCTCGACGGCTGAGCGGACTCGTAGTGTCGCAGCGCGAGGGGATGTGCGATGATGGAAATGGGCCGCTACGGAGCGGGACCCGATGTGTAGAGTGGTGCTTAGGCGCAAATGCAATTGTGGTCCGCGACGCGGAGTAATTGCGATTTGAAGCTCGCAGTCGTCCAAGAGGGATCGAAAAGCATACCTGAAGGTGGTTTTTGGAAGGTAGAGAGGGTGTTGTGGTTGAGGTGTTCTAGACGCGTCAAGCTCTTGTTAGCTGGGAAGCTCTCTGAACGAGGTTTGGTTTTTGTAGATGAAGGGTGCTCAATAAGACGAGAGTGCACGCTATGTTCAAGACTTGTCGTCCGACTGCAACCACGATACCAACTTTGGAATAAAAAAAGAGGTTTCTAGGTGACTGCAAATCGAAGCGACGAGTCCAAAATGGCGGCAGCGTTGAAAATAAAATAAAAAGTCAAGTTGATGCGCAGGTGGTTGCGGTGCTGATGGGGTTGGGCGATATGGGCGGATGGTACTCACAGGTTGAGTGCGCGTAGGCTACAATGTGTGGTATTGCGAGAGTGCGGATTGTGTGAGAGGAGGATTTGGGTGGGAGATTTGTATGGGAGAAGAAGAGGGAGGGAAAATTGTATGGGGGGAGGGCCAAGCAGCCTTTTTACTATGGGGGAGTGATTGTGCGGGAGCAACGCGCCTGGGTGCACTTGTTTTTGCTGGGAAGTCTGGGACTGGCAAAGACTGGCAAGGAAAGGAGACTGGGGGGGCGTCTAAGGTAGGTGGGAGGGGGTCACCTTGGTCCTTCCTCCTCTTTTGCCTTGGATCAGCTCCTCTTGACTGGCCTTGTCACTTCTTGTCTGGGAGTCTGGGTGTAGACACTGTCCGCCTATAGGTAGGGTGGGCGGGTTGGCTGGCTGGCAGCTACCCGCTGGTACTCCAGCTGGCTGCTGAATGGCTATGGGTGTCTGGGTAGGTATCCGTACAAGGGAAGGGGGGAGAAGGTCTGCGCACTGGCGCTGGTACCTGCCCACTTGCACTGGCAACACTGGGCATACACGCACGCGGGCGGAAGGGGGTAAAAAAAAAGAGGAGAGGCAAGAGAGGGGGAGGCACAACAGGATGGGGGGGAAGGGTGGGCGCGCCTTCCCTCCCTACTGCCGAAGAGTGTGCCCCCTTCCCTGTGCACACTCCAGCGTCCCTTCGCGTTTCCCTTTCCTAATCCTCCCATCACCCTCCAAGTCCCAATTCAAGTCTACGTCGTACCCATGTGTACTATGTACGTCCGCGCCCACCCTCAAGGTCGAGATAAAGGCAAAGGTACAGTAGGTAGGGAGGTATTCGTATAGGTACCTTGCTACAGACACTACCAGGGAAAGTACCTTGCCTTCCCTCGCCTTACCCCCCCTTCTTCTTGCTGTCTGTTCGTTTCCGCAAAGGGGCAGACGACTGCACCATCAACCGGCCAGCGACGGATACTTTTACCCAAGCCAAACCAGTTCGGGTGGCGCGACGCGAAGCGAGTGCAGCAGCAGCAGCAACAGCAGCAGCAGCAGCAAAGACAAGTCAGCATAGTGGGCAAGGTAGATGAAGCAGCATCGACCACCAAATACAGTCGTGTGAGCAGCAACAAGAAAGAGAAGGCGCCTTCATGCCTTCCTTCCTTGTCCGTCTGTCTGGCTGCCTTCTTGCCGCCCTACTGCCTTCCTCCCCATGCCGTTGTCTGGTCTGATTTCCTTTCCACTTGCTCCTTCCTGCTACGATCCGTCCTTGCTGCTACCTCGCTTCCGTCTATTTGGTTTGCTGCTGCTATTATTGCGCGGTACTGTACAGGTACGAGCGTCTGCGAAACTCCGCACCAAAGTACTGTACATACTCTCTGTACTCCTGTTTCAAACCTAAGATTCGCACTGTGTACTTTCTGGCGCGTTTCTCTTCCACTCGGTTTGCTACATGCCTACCTTCCGATAGTACCTCTCTTCGTGCCGGTCTTTTTCGCCCGCTCGAGATGAGGAGGTGGTGTGGTCTGCTCCTGAAGCATCTTGCGTCTTCTGTCAACCCCACCACTGGCCACACAGACCACCCTTCTCGCATCTCCCAAGCCCAAGTCGTCGTTTGCTCTTCTCGCGATTTCCAACCTTTGATGTCGACCGTCACTTACACAGACTGCGAGAGCCTTTTATATGCACAACGCGTCACTTCATATATTTCTTCCAATATCAACACTACTCGAGGCGTCTTCATGAGTTGTTTTCATGGTTTGCACCAATATATGCGTTGCCCTGTGCAAGTGTGCAAGTCACACCCACTCTCCTCTGGTAGTCACGGTCTTTGCTGCAATGCCCTCTCTCAAGCATTAGCAGCATGCGGATACATCTAGGTTCCAGAGAGCAGCGACAAGCCTGCTGCGACCGACTGCATTTGATCCGAACCAGGCATTTCCTTCATCATACTCGCCGGCGCTAAGGGCTACCCTACCGTCTGTAGCCTCACTGGCAAGGTCCCAACCTACCTTGCCAGTCGATATACTACTATACGATGTACCTCAACCTCAGGTAATGTACTTTGCTCCCGTCTTGTCTTCAAGCCCGCCACGCACGGGGACGACGGAACTGGAGCTGGCCGTCAGCTTCGCTTCAGCCCCTCGCATCTGGATACCTACTGACCACTCGACTACCATTTGCCCAACTTGGCTCGCTTCCTTTCGACAAATACCACGGCTGATCAGAGCTATGGTCCTCTGCTAGTGTGCAACATCTGCGCGAAATATGCAACTCCCGAACTGGATTCCTGGAACCTCATTACTTCCTACACCCAGAGCAAACTTTCTCCATGGCAGACACCAATGACTGGCCCGTACACCGTACACACACTAGGCCGTTCATCATTTGCATTTTGCTGGGGTTGTGGGTATTGGCGACCTCATGTTGAAGATGTTACCCTCCTAGCGCCTTCTGCTGACCAGCTTCTTGATCTTTTGGATACGGCAAATAAAACAGTAAGGCCCGGCGGGTTAGACATGAGAGATTGCTGAGGGCACTTGTGGGCTGCTGGCTGAGTCTACGGTCGACGAGGGACAGATGATGCACTACCTACACTCTTTGTACACCAATTCGCTTGGTGTACAACCCAGCACACCGTGCTAGTGTCACGCTTCCTGGACATCGCTGCCGCTTCGCCCACACCAAAACACTACTCGACACACTTTGCGGCATTCCCCTCTCCAAGAATGGCTTGTTCCATCATTATTACACCCAAAGGGACTGCCCCCTTTTCAAGCTCACAAGCACACCAAGCCCACATAGTAGTACACCATCGACACAAAGTTCACTCCCGACAGACGCACCATGTCTGGCTCACCCTGGGTTGCCAATCCATGTGGTCAGGCGGGATACGCACGACTAATAAACCAACGCTGACCTTCCTCTGCGGCCTATATTGCGACATCATTATCTGAGTTCCGACGCGAAGCCAACCCATCAGCTCCGACAAGGCTTGGGCAACTGCTTGACATCTTACGGGAACAGCATAGCAGCAGCAGCAGCAGCAGCAACAGTACCTATGGTGCCCATGTGGACCCCAGTTGTCAAGGGTCCATCCAGTTCGTCAGGTTCTCGCTGCTCAGTATGATACACGGGCCCCGAATCTGCAGGGAAACAAAGACATTCACTATCTGGTGGCACCCAAGGCTCATCGGCGGTTCGACGAGCGAGGACGACTCGCGAGGCAGCAAGCTCCCGGGCGAATAAGCCTCTGTTGCTCAGGAAGATGGGACAATGGAACGATGGCAGCAGTCACGATGACTGATGGGGATAGCATTCACACTGGTTGCTGACCGAAACGGATCCCGGGTACTTGATTCATGCATACGCCCCATGTACCGTTATACGAGATTGTCATGTATCGCTACTTTGCCCAAGGTACCTCCGTCCGTTCTACCGAATCCGGAATAAACCTGGGCACGCCCAATCACTCCCACCCGCAACAGCTCTGGGTACACTCTGGACTCCCCAACCTCCCTCGAGCAGACCTTTTCGTCACCCTCGCCCCCCATAGGAGAAGAATGGTACGTGCGGAACGTCTTCCAATTAATTACTAACAAAAGATGACAAACTGTCTTAGCCTCTCAGTGATTGCGTACGAGCGAAAGCACTGACAGCCGAACATCAACTGGAGGATGCTGAATACGCCACAGCACGATGACGACCTGCGCCTGCCTTTCAAAGCCGTTTGTGAGTAGAGCGTTTTCGGACCCGGACAACTGACGGCGCAATCGATTGTCCAAAGGCACGCGCACTCGATTGTTTCTCCGCACAGCACGATAGGTATCCAGGCAGTGCAACACCCTCGGCATTGAGGAAGAGTGGGAATACTTTGTCATGCGCACAAAATATGCCGGTGTGCCTTGTACCTCAAGGCACTAGACGAGGTGATGCCTGCTATACAGTCGGAGGTGGCCCCCCGCACCAATGCACCCAATGCGCATCCGCCCAAGACGCCCAATGCAGGCCTGCTGCTGCAAATTCATGAGCCGGCGCAGCTTGTGGCCATGGGGCCCGACGGTGTCTGCTGGTCCGTGCCAGTCAAAGGGCGTTTCCTCACCATTCCAGATAGACCGCCGGGCCCAGCCATTTTGCTTTTGCACGCTTGTTCCCTGTTTGGCCGGGCTGGCGCTGGGAAGGCAGTGGTAACGGACCAGCGAACAAAGTGCGCAAAGTACCCACGACTTGCAGCGGATACACGAAGCCTAGCAATCTGGCTGGTCGAGTTGCCTTCGCCTTGCTGATACTGTGCTGTACCTGATGCTCCCCCGGCAATTTTGGCCCTCCCTGACCTCAGACTTCGCACTCTCACTCACACACACACCCCCCTTCCAAGCCAAGCATCCAAGTCGCTCACACCAGACGACCTGCACACCAAGGTACATGAAGAGTGTAGCTCAGCGCCAGCCAGCTCCACTCCTTCCTGGGTCTCCTGGCTGATCCGGAGCAGCAGGCACAGAGCTCGACTGTCAGGGAGCTTTGCACTCCCCCCCAACTTTCAACCACATTTTCCCTCCTTCTCTCCTCTTCTTCACACACTCGGACCTATTGATTATCTAATCCGCAAGAGCGTGTTTCTCGCGGCGTGGCGCGAACGGCTCAGACATGCGCGTATCACCTGTCCACGTGAGCGCACAAGACGGCTGACAGTATTGGTGCTCACAAGTATTGATAAAGATTGGCTTACTTTGTCGCCTCAAATGCACCCTCTTTCCAATCACCCTTCTTGACTGGGTATTGAAACGCGTTTCACCAAACAAATACTAATATAATGAATACCCCTTCACCAATTCAGAGTTTCTACAGAGAGCGCCTAATGCTGGTGGACTGACTCTCCAGAGCTCAAGCTTTGGCCACAGAAGCAGATCTCGTTCCTCCCACGTGATCGCTGTTCGGCATTATCGCGGTGGTTATAGCGCTGGTACGCACTAAGCCCTGTTACGCTCCATGAGAGCTTTTGAGTGGTGAGGATCCTGTGGAGATCGGCAGGGGCCGAAAGCACCGCGAGCTTGATGACCAAACGCGACCCTTCAAGTGCCAGTTGTTGCGGTGCAGTGCCAAAGGATATCTAATCGATCGAGGGCAGGACAGGGCAGGTACGGGCCGGTACCGTGATCTGGGATTCCATCTGGCCCGGCAAGCTTGCCTACGATCATCGTTTGCCTCTGAGGGGGGGCGTACCTGCATACGTACTGTGTGCACTGGTGGGTTGAGGTGAGTGTTCCTCTCTGTCGATGGGTACTGCTTAACCATAGCCCATTTCCCTATTGACTCGTCCAAGCTGCGTTGTTCCTGCCGTCGTTTGCCTTGACAGGAAACCTAGATTTTCGACATGATGTGAAGGTGAAGTTGTTCGTCATAAACATATCAAAGGCAAACCCATGCCCGCTCGCAACCTGTACCCACCGCTCTTGTGACATAAGAGGTATGACCATGCCCCTCGTGTTATATCCATCTAAGGCCTTCTCCATCACCTTTTCGACTGATGGGCGTCGTCACGACTCATCCTCGGGGTCCAGTACGATATCCGTCAGTGCTTCATCGCTTGTCCAATCAATGCCACTGCCGACCACTATGGCGCTGGCAGTACCTTTCATGACCTTCCAACGCTGTCTACTGGCTTTAACCTCAGCCTGCAGCCTATACATATCCTCCTGCACGCCGACGTCGCCCGTTTCGCCCATCCGCCTGCCCTCCGCCTCCTCGGTCAACCGGATGATTTCGGCCGTGAGCTCGAGGTTCCGCCGACCTACCCGCAGGCTCTCAGCCTCTGCGTCCGTGAGCTCATTGATGGCGGAACGGATGTCAGAGGAGGTTTCCGAGAGCGCGACCGAAGTGGCGTCGCGAGCACGAATGTGAGGGAGGAGGTCACTGGGTGTTATCAGCTCTCGTCCTAATTGTAACTGCAGGTCTGGAGAGTTGGATATGAGGGTGCAACCAACGTTTCTACGGGTGTGGATTGCGTGCTGCTATGGACCGCTTTGAGAATTGGGTTGGCGGTCATGACGCTGTCCGTGATGTCGTTCCTCAGCAGCCATCCGGAACGCGCCTTGGCCGCATCCTGTTGTGCCTGTTGCACATTCTCCTCGGTGTTTTGTAAGAATGGCTCTATCGAGTCGTAAGAAAAGGTTGACTCAAGTAACTTCGTGCGTGGTTGAGGTACCTGGGTTGTATCTCTGCTGTGCTTCAATGAGGGCTACCTTGACTTCGAGATCGCGGAGTTCATCGTAGAGCGCCAGAACGCGACGTTCATCATTCGATAGTAGTAGAGCAGGCGCGTTGATGGCCTTCTCGGCCGTCCTCTGGTCTTGTGGCTCATCCATGGTCGAAATCAGAATTTGGCATCAGATGACGAGAACTGGCTTGACCGGGACCGGTGTCCGATGCTCAACGCCCCGCCCTTCGGAACGCGACACGCGACTCAATAATTGGAATTCGGCGTGTGCCAGTTTCGGTTCCGGACTTGGAGCCGGCGGGTGAGCTTGACTTGTGGCTAGGGGGACTTTGTCAGCCTCTTTCGGATGGCGCTATCTTATCTGTGGCTAGTAAGGGGCAATCGATCCAATCATATGACGGTTAGGATCACGGGGCGACATCACGCTATACCTCCCCGAGATTTTTAGCGGGTTTGCAGTCTGCACGAGCTCCGAAGGGTGCTTCAGCGGTCGTATGTGGAAGCCCGGCGAACGAACCCTCGCTCGCGCCCTTCAACAACAGCCATCCTACATGCGCCCTCACGTCCGGAGCCTGGTGAAGCCGACAGCAACGACGAACAAACGGAGTAGGCGGGAACGATACGCCCAAATCTCGCATTAACCTGGCACGACGTGGCCGACATTACCGCATAGCCCTGAGATACCCCCCCAGTAATCGTACCGCAAAGGCCAAACGGCGGGCTAGCTATCGCAGCTTCCGCTTGGAGATGTTCCGGTGATGGCGACGCAGGTGTTGATAGCCCATACGGGCCAGCGCCTGCAAGTGGACACGACGCAGTTCTCGGCGTATGTGGTCGTTGCCTGTGATTCCGAGATGAGGGGAGTGGGAAAAGCTGACTGGTCCTCGCAGGCTTGATGATTTCAAGGCCTGGGTCGCAAGGCAGACGTCGATTCCGGCGCATCAAACTGTTGCTTTGACTGCCCAAGGACGAAGTGTCAAGCTGCAGACTCTTCACCAGGAAGTATGGCTCGCCTCTTTCCTCCATCAGATCGCGGACCTTGCTGACCGTTGGGCAGACGGAGATATACATCTACGACATTCGGTTATCGCAACCCAACTCTCCTGGTGCTTCCTCTTCTCCCAAGTCCGAACTGCCCCTTCCCAAGCGATACCCCGTCCCGAACGCCCCCAACTACATCGGCAATATCCGCGTGTTGTCCGAATGGCAAGCTTTGTACAAGGAGCGCCAGGCATGGGCCCTCGGCATCGTCGAGGACTCTGCCCACATGGCGACCGAGATCCAGGAACGATACGGCGAGATGGACGTCATTATCAAATGCCTCGACGCGGCGGTGGCCAATCTGGAGATTAGTGTGAAGCAGATTGAGCCCAAGTACGCCGAGCTAAAGAAGTGGTTGCAGCCTGCGCTGGAGGAGTACGAGCAGCTTGCTGAAAACTGGGAGCACTACCTCGCCGTTGCACGCAGCGTGCCCATCTCTGCCGCCATGGTGCGTTTCATGACATCTAGGGACCTGAAGAAGAAGCAGGCGACGCTGGAAGACCTGATCGAGCATGAGACGGCGAAGAAGTCTGGGCGCTTGGCGCCAACGTCTTTGAAAAAGTTTAGTGCCAAGGCCGCAGATCTGGACAAGGCCGCGGACAAGATGTATGGGGCACTGGAGCAGCTGATTGGGGATTTTGACAACCTCGTCGGTCGATCTGCGTTATCCCATAGCGGCGAGGCGGCGCAGCTGCTCCAGGACCTCGAGGCCGTGGCCAAAAAGATCGATACAGACTACCACATCGTGCTGGAGTATTCCGACGCTCAGCCTAACGTCTTACAGGCATCGCGGACGGCGGAGAACCACACGTCGCGACTAATCCCCAGCCTGAAGAAGTGCGCCACAGAGATGGACGATATGCTGCACTATGTGACGCAGGCGCGGAACGCCGTTGCCATCGATTGCATCGACTTCATGCGTAGCATCACTGAGATTACCACGTTACACAGCAGCGTCAAGAATCAGATTAGCCTCCTGAATCAGGCCGAAGACGACATGACGACATTTGACTATTTGCGTCTCATTCACCAGCTCCCGTACATGTACGCCTCCTTCGTCTCTGAAGCAGTGCGACGCCGTGAGTGGTCAGACAAGATCAAGACGGATTCTTCAACGCTCGCCAACGAGATGGCACTATTCCAAGACGAGGAATCGAAGAGGCGAAGGAAATGGCACAAGATGGTCGGTAGCATGTACGGCCCTGACAAGGCTGAAGCCAATATCCTGGGTCTCGAGGTTAACTTGCTTGGCGAGGAAGAAACGTGGCCAACCATGGCCAAGCGAGATTTGGAGGAGTTTTTGGAGCACCTCCAAAGGCAACAGGCTGAGGTCAACATCATCGACGACGTGGCAAAGCTGGTAAACGAGCTGGGCAACCCCACGAAGCAGCAGTCAAAGAGGTTGAAGGCCTTCAAGAATGGCAGTATTCATGAGGCTGCCCTGGGACGGAGCGGCCTGATGATCCGCGGTGATGACGACCTGCTTCGCAGTCTTCAGGATGACAAGTCGAAACTCGAAAACAAGCTCAAGACGGCGGAGAGCCGGGTGCGAAGGTTGGAAGACTTGCTCCACAGGCAAAGCGCGGCGTCTCGACCAGGCATCGGGGGTCTGTTCGGTCACGAAAGGAACGATTCATCGAACTCGATCAAGTCAAATGCCCCTTTGGACGATAATCGTCGTTCGACAGGCAACTCGGAGGCACTATTGCAGAGGATCCAACAGTTGGAAAATGAACTGAACAGCCGTCGATCGTCTGACAACTCGGAAGCCTTGGCTCAGAGAGTACGGCAGCTTGAAAATGAACTCAATGACCGCCCGGCACCTGGTCATCTGGAGGCTCATTCGCAAAGAATCCAACAGCTTGAAGGTGAACTCAATGCAGAGAAAGAAAAGTGCGCAGCTTTCGAGAGAGACCTTAGCGTGCGGGCTACTGCCCACGATGATGTCAAGGGCCGGATGGAAGAGGCGAACTCGACCAAAAAGGAACTCCTCGAGAATATGGAGGCCCTGCAACGGGAATTTGTCGAAGAACGAAAGTCACTCGAGAATGAGATCAAGGGACTCAAGGCCCGCATCGAAGACACCGAAGACGAAATCGAAAACTTTGGCGAATCCAGAGAGAACGAGAAGGCTACTTACATTGAGCGGATGCATGACCTGGAGGCGGAGATCGAAAGGTTGCAAAAAGAGCAGAAGGACGAGGCGCTCAAGACCCAAGGCCAAGTTGAATTCCTGCGCAACGAGGCCCGACTCCAGAGGGAGCAAAACGAGTCGCTCGAGAAACAACTTCAGACGGCAAACGACGAGGCAAAGAGGTTAGCCAAGACTCTAGGCTCCACTCAGGAGACCGTCGAGGCACAGCTGAAGGCACTTCGCGATGTTCACGACCAACTGGTTCCCAATGACGACACAGCTGAGGACCTCCATGATCTCATCGATGCGCTCGTCTACCGAGCTACAGATGTCGCAGCCAAGGTGAAGACTCTAGAGAGTGACAGATCGATAGCCAAGACCGGCCTCGAGCAAGCAGAGGAGCAGATCAAGGCTTTGAAGGCTGAAATTTCTGAAACAAAGGAAAAACTGGCCTCGGAGGAGGACTGCTCCAGGCATCTGAGAGAGAGCTTGAACGAGGAGAAGGCCAAGGTGGCTGCCCTCGAGCAGGAGGCTGCTGAGAGCCGAGAGCAGCTAGACCAACTCCGCGCCAAGATAGCTGATGGCGAAACAGGCTCGGAAAGCCTCCGAAAGAAGCTGGACGAGGAAGCACAGCGGATCAGCTCCATCACCGAGGAACTCGCGTCCCGGCAATCTCAAGTCGGAAGTTTGGAAGAGGAGCTCCGACTCTACAAGGAGAAGATTGACGTGTCTCAAGCCAGGCTCGCGGCTGTCCTTGGTCACTTCGAGTCTAGATCTGCGAAGACTAAGGATCTGACACAGCGTCTGTACTCCCAGAACGACAGGCTCTGTCGACTTTTGGAGCGACTGGGTTTCGCGGTCACTCGCCAAGACTCAACGATGATGATACAGAAGGTACCAAGGTCCGAGAGAGGCACCATGAGCCAGGTTCACAATGCCAACGACCCCTCAGACCCGGGCCAATCCGTGATGCGTCGCTCTGGCATGGTTGCCGGTCGCACCTTGGCCGATAGCACCGACCTCGCGCTCTTGTATTGGATGAATGACGCCGAAGATCCCGACGTGGAGACAGACAAGTATGAAGCCTTCATGACACGCCTGGGCAGCTTCGATATGGACCTGTTTGCCGAGACGGTCTACAGGCGTGTCAAGGACGTTGAGCATCTCGCTCGGAAACTTCAACGAGATGCGCGCGCTTACAGGGAGAAGGCTCATACGCTGCAGCGAGACTCGCATGAGAAGATTGCCTTTAAGCATTTCAAGGAAGGTGATCTCGCTTTATTCCTCCCTACAAGAAACCAAACAGCCGGTGCCTGGGCTGCGTTCAACGTGGGCTTTCCCCACTACTTTCTGCGAGAGACTGACGCGCATCGTCTCCGCTCTCGTGAATGGCTTGTTGCTCGCATCACTCGGATACAGGAACGTGTGGTGGATCTTTCCAGGAGCCTGCATAAGCAATTACCGGATAACGACTCGGTCAATGGCGAGGAGGATGACAACCCGTTCCAGCTCTCAGACGGCTTGCGATGGTATCTTATCGATGCACACGAGGATAAGCCGGGCGCCCCTACTACACCCGGGTTGGGCAAGTCTACGATCGCGACAAACAATGTCGAGGCCATGGCGGATATGCATACTCATGCGCAGGCAAGCGGCAAAGACAAGCAGCGGGCAAACCCTCACAGCATCGAAGGCGTTAGCAAAGCATTGAGCAAGAGTCTCGAGAGTCGTCGAAGCAGCTCCAACTCGAAGAAGGCTCTCCCTTTCGCTGTCGGTGGAAGTGCGGCGCTACTCAAGGGCAATGCGCTGGGTAGCGAAACCAACTCTCTCCGCGCGACTGCGCCGGATACTCCGACAGAAGCAAGTCCGCCCGAGGATGGACCGCTTGGGTCATCGGCTAATGGGCACGAGCATTCGGGACAGGCTGGGCATGCTTCAAGCCCGCTTGCGGAAGAGGGTCACCCCGCGCAGGCGGGTAATGAGAGGCCCAGGTCGCCCGAGGTACGAACCGCGATCGATTCCCTCGTCGGTCCCTAGACTCCCTTATCTCTGTGTTCTCTCTCCTGGGCTGCACTCACTGATTTCGATCAGAAAGCTCGATCGCTCTCAAAACAGCAGCGCCAGATGAGCGGGGCCAGCGTTGAGAGTCCAACGAAAAGGAGTATCATATGGGACTCTCTGTGGAGCGTTGACTTGAGTTTTGAGAGCAGCGGCAGTGGCGGCGCCAAGAGAAAGTGGGAGAGGCAGGAGAGGGCGTGAGGCCTTGGGAGCATGGGTAAGGGGGCTGGGCCGGCAATGTACGAGCATTACACATAACACCCGCAGCCTGTCTAATAAGGGGGTGTCTTGGAGTATCTTCCGCTTTCTTTGCTTTGAGCACGTTGGAATCATTCACCAGCTGCAAGCTAAAGGCTACCCAGAGGCCTGAGCTTGTGTAGTGTTTATTGTACGATGTCCTTTATATCGATATTTCCTTTGAGCTATTTCGGGGCAAAGCTTTTGGAGGTTGTCCGGTTCATGCCTATGGCTGTGGCTTTTTTATTTATTTATTTCTGGTGAGGGGGGGTACCTACCTCTGACGGAGGACTAACAACGATTGCAATAGTGCGCTCCCAGGGCTCCCGGGGCTCCATTTAGAACATGGTTTTTACAGAGTATTGAGAGTCTGGGTTTCTGTTAGAGAATGGGAAAGCGGGCGCGGTGCGGTGGGTGAGATTTCTATCCTTGCTTTGGTGTTTTATTGGAATAATAGAGATGGGTATGGACTTGGGTAAGATTGCACGGCGTGTTTTGGGATAGATGGCCTTGACGATGTCTCTTTGAACTTTACTCAGTATGGTTTTGCTTTAACCAGTATTATTTCCTGCTGCATAGTGATGTGAGCACGCTGTACCTAACATGAGTTGGTGGGCTTGATGTGGCTGTCCACAAGTCGGAGACTGAACTTGGTGTAATAACACTGAGCCCTCTGATTGTCACTTTGGTGTCAACTGGACATTGCTCAGCGGCGGTTGTTCAATTGTTGTATCACATATGTAGCAGACTCCATGTCTGGATTCTTGTGAACGGGTACTCGGTCTGTCTTTAGCATGACTCATCCTAACTATCGCCTTGTTCTTGGGCCTTTGCTTCATTGCCTGTCCAAGCAACCCCAAGGCAAAACAAACCCGAAATCCTTTCATACAGTTTTGGCGACTGTATTGATGGACATACAAAGATACGTTCTGCTGGGTACAATGAACATCCAAGGAAATGGTTGACATGCACTATTTCACATGTACTATTTGTGGCAAGCTGATGACTCGGGTAATATTGTAGCACTTCACAAAGGCTTTCATGCCACGCTTGTTGTCATGTTTCCTTCATTCCAGAAATCTCTTCTAATTGAGTCCTATCAAGCAAACATGGAAGTAACATCAAGGGTCCAGCTGGTGGTAGAAAGACTAGTACTTATGTGCCTACACATTCCATCATGTCGGCTGGAAGTTAGAACTGTTGTTATCCTTCTTAAGCTTTTCTTTTTCAACCGGTAATATCAGTCCACTGAAACCAAAGCAAGATGGCCGGCAATTTGGCCAACACATATCAAAATCCTCCCGGCCAATGGGTTCGACCTCAAACAATACCATCGATCACTGAAATTCTTGGGTGCTGCCCGGACTACGGAGACCCCCAGTTGGCGTATAGAATCCTTGGCTTACATTCAACTCAGCAAACACCGGCAGCTCATAGACCGAATCCAGTGGACTTCACAACGTGGTGCAACACAGTGGCTCAATCGATCTATGTCTCCGCCGAATTCTCAAAACCGGGTTCCGTTGAGCAACGACGCTTCCTCGAGGCGAACAGACGGTTTCTGTCGGCGATCCACAGTCTCGCGGGCATGCGGAGACCCGAACACGAGGACTGGAGGCCGGATAAGAAGATCCAAATCGCCCCCTGGAGCAATGTTGGCAGATGCGACGACGCTCCGCTTGATCTGGAGGCGTCCAGCTGGGACCACATGGTTGTGGTTCCGTTACCGTACGATGCTTTCCAGCGGACTTATGGGTCGATTAAAGTCGCGAAAAAGGAACAAATGGCGCGAGAAAAGGAGAAGAGTCGAAGAGCATGGCTGGCAACACGGCATATGATCGCCGATGCGGAACAACGAGAGCTGCACGATTTGAAGGACGTTTTCTCTTGTTATGGCTTCTGTGCCGAACCAATATTTCGATTCCCTCAGGATAAGTTAGCTGGCCAGAAACGGGCTCTCACTCACACCTTTTACGCAGGCCCAGTTCCAAGAGATGAGAATAGCTTGTGGTACTCACTCGCGTAAGTACAGCACCATCCCTCCCTACGCAGGCATGGCTGACCGTTCTTGCTTAGGATCCTCGTCGAGGACGACCCAGTCGATGCGAAATGGATCAAGGCAAAAGTTGCCGAATGGTTCTACGAGAACCTAACAAACCCTGCATCAAAGAGATATCGAATGTATCATCACTTACTCGCAGACTCTGCGGAAAGCGTGGACCCGGACGACACGGATGATTGGGGTGCGCTCGACCTCCTCCGTTGTCTGAACAGAAACGACGTGATGGCGGGAATGCCGAGGGAGGCCGGGTTTCACGAGATGCTCCATGTCGTGGCGGACTACTTTGACACCGAAGTCATCACATTTACCCGTCCCCCATATCCAAGTGCGTACAATGCTGACGACCAGGGTATGAAGCAGTGGCTACAGAGGCACCCATATGGCATGAGGGTGTACGGGAAGCAGTCGTCGCAGGAAAATTACCGGTTGTGGAGGTTCCAGGACAGAAAGCAAATCCTTCTCGTCACAGACCCCGAGTTGCGTTACTTCCAGCCCGTCGTACGCGTGACGCCCGAGCTGCCCCGATACGAGGCCGGCGATAGGTCGCTTCACGGGCGCTACATCGGCACGGTGTCGTTCGATGTCTGGGACCGCCACGCGCCGATGCCGTGGTGGCCAGGGTTCCAATGGGACGCCCAGAACGGTCGATGGACCGGGGACTGGGAGCACGACCACCTGCGCAGCGCTATTTCCGTGCACAGAAAGCTGGAAATTAAGCCGAGCGATATCACGACCGGTGTCATCATGCACTCGGTGAACCACAGCCAACTGATGGGCCCGTACTTCAAGTACGAGCCGCACAATGTGGCTCCCGCTCTCAGACCATTGTACAACCTGAGATTATCGTACGTCGGGGACGCTGACTCGAACAGGAAGGCGCTGGTTCGGTGGAACAAAGCATCACGGCTTAGGTGGACTGCTGCGGAGCCCCAAGCCGGCCAGCCGTTGGATCCTCCGCCGACCGTCCGGGACTTCGATGCCCGGATCGGCGCGGGCCGGCTTCTTCCCCGGTTCCCATCCAAGAGACAGTGGGATGCGATGACGAGCGGAGGCCAGGACTATCTGCACCAACGTTACATGGGGCGCCACGAAAGTTGTGGATGGCTGAGGTTAGAGGCGACAGAGACGGAAAACAGGCGTCCGGATTGGCATGATAACAAGAGGAGGAGGAAAGTTGCAGGCAGTACTTAGATGGCAAGGGAATTGGTTGTGTGATAAAACATGAAGGTCCTTCTGCTGGAGGACTTATAATGCTCTAGTGATGCGGGTTGTGAAATGCAATGTATTATGCACGGCCTAGCCAAGCGAACCGGGTCCCATTCTCGAGGCTCATAATGTGTAGTATCGTAAACAAACGACATGTCCTGAGCATGGCTTAAATTACAGTCACGTGTTATGAATGTAGCAAAACATGGTTTGGAGATACCGAGATTCGGGTGGATGTAAAGCTGAACAAGCAGCATGAATGAGCTCGAAGTTGGTTCTTAGCTAAGCGAGGGTTTGGAGGGTGTTCCAGCGACATAAGTCTAGTAATGTTTCGCTTATAGCATGGTTAAGCCCGGCAGAGAGACCTTCAACAGAAAACCAGGGGACCGCTGCCTGGATTTATTATCCAACCTGATGCGGCAATCTTGACCCTTTACCGCGTGGGACCGGAGGCGCAATGTGCGTCTATAAGAGATGAGAGAGCAATTAAAAGATGAGGAGAAACCTCGATGGGTTGTATATATTGAAGAGGCTTGCTTGCCTGAAAGATCGAGTCAAGGTGATATCGCTCCTATTTCACATCACATCCCTCGCCTTTCATAGTATTACACAAAATATCCTATCTCAACATGAAGGCCTTCAGACACGTTCATCGTTCTGGCTCTGGCTGTATTCCCGAACAACTTCCTCGGAGCCATCATCGGGGTCGGTAATGGCAGTCATCTTGGTGACGATAACAGCGGCGAACAGATCACCGCTAACGTTGGTGGCAGTACGGAATCGGTCAATAAACCAATCAATAGCGACGACGACACCATACATTCCACTGGGTGGGATGCCGACGCTCGATGAGATCATGACGGTCAAAACCAGGGAGGAACTGGGAATGGGCGTGGTTCCGATGGAGGCCAGGGTCGACAACAATAGGATAATGATGTAGTCCGCAGCGTCGAGTACGTGGCCCTGCGTTTGGGCGAGGAACACGACGACGATGGGGAAGTAAATGGCGGTTCCGTCCATGTTCACGAGACAACCCAGCGGCACGGCGAACTTGTTGACGGTCTCAGGAATCTTGAGTTTCTCACGGCAGCAGCGCATGGTGACGGAAAGAGTAGCGGCAGAGGAAGCGGTACCCCAAGCCGTCAACCAAGCAGGCGAGCAGTTGAACCACAGAGTGTAAGGGTTCTGGCGCGTGAAGGCGAAGAAGATGATGGGCAGGACGACGAAGAGGTGCAAGAACATTGAGCTGATGGCGCCACCCATCAGGATACCCAGGTTGACACCGATATCGTTGATGTCAAGCTTGAACATGTTGGGCAGGATGAGGAAGAAGACACCGATAGGGGCAAGCTTGATGAGGAAGGTAATGATGATCATGATGAGGGTCTCGACCTCACGAACCGCCTTGATGATAGCGGAGCGACCGCCGCGATCGTCAATGAGATAGCCCACCACGACGGCACTGACAAGGACGGCGAGGAGATGGTCCGAGGCGAGGGCATCGACGACGTTGGCTGGGATCAGAGAGTTGAAGAGCTCGGTGACGGTGGCGGGGATGTCTTGGTCCTTGCGCGACTCGTATGACTCTTGGTCCTTAGCGGACATGCTCTCCGTCGCGATGGACTCGGCAGAGGCGACGGTCATGAGGCGGGCCCAGACTTGGGATGTCATGATGATAGAGTGAACGATGGCCAAAATGGTGGTAATGACGTAGTACCCGATGGTCCATTTGGCGAGCTTGGCGCCGCCGTTGGAGATTTCTTTGAGCTTCTGAACAGCAAGAATCATGGCCGTCACGATGAGGGGCAGGACTAGAGCTCGCGTCAGTTTGCGGAACTCTGGAGGGAACACCCGGAATACAATCTCTGGAAGTACTTGGGCGAGAAAAAAAAAGAAAAGAACATACCGACAGCTTTGAGAGATCGTAGCCAGAGGTTGCCGGGGATGATGAGGATGGTCGTCGCTGCATCAGGGATAGTCGGGTGGGCGCTCTTGACACCCAGACCGATGGCAACCGCGATGGCGGCGGCGATGATGATCTGTACGGCAGACCCTGGCTCGATGACGGGGTGCCACCACGGCTTCTTCTCTTGGACAGATTCGCTCGGGGTGATGGAGGGCTGTTGAGTCTGCTCAATGGAGGAGTTCTCCTGGACGGCCTTATCGGCGGTACCGTACTGCGACTTCTCCATCGACGGCTGTTCTCCTGGGCCGCAGCAGACACGACTTTGGTGAATGAGGAAAATATGTTTGGAGATGGAGGGTTGAGAAAAATATGGATATACGAGCCCGTAATAAGATGTTTGTCACTCTGAAAAGAGAAAGGAGGGGAGAAGCGGGGAACCTCGACCCGGGTCAACGGCTCCCAGAGAGGGATATATACGAGAAGCCTACCGGGTTTGTGGGCTAGGTTGATCTCATGAGTTATACCGGGAAGTCTTGTCTATCTAACAGCATGTGGCGATCTGGGACCGGCTGTCTACGGTGTAAATACCTGATTCGGTTACACCTTCACGAAGAAAGTGGTAGAACTGGAGACAGCCCGCGTGGGCGCTCTGCCGGCTTGGCTGGGAGATACTGCCAGGAGGGATTTCACCGAGATAGGGCACGGCACGCATATCTATCCTGCCAAGGATGGAACCACAGCTGAGAAGGCACTCCTCTAGGCGGCATCATTCACGCGGAAGGATGGTGCAAGAGGATCTTTTCATCCTTCGCGTTACCCACCAGTCGCTCTCGGTTCTGGGCGGGCCACTTGGGATGACTTGGCAATTCAACGTCTGCTTATCTGCCTTGGGTATTCGTACATACAGAGAGACACCGGAAAGGTCTCCAACCGGGTCGGGGCTCGTGGGACGAGAGACAAAGTCAGATGGTGAAGATGTGGGCAGCGCGCGTGCGTGCCTGGAGCTACTTGTGGTCTGGAGAGTGGAGGGGGGCGGGATTCCCAAAGTGCCATTGATGAAACTGAAGTGTGAGGAAGAGTGGAGTTTGACAAGAGTCTTTCTAGCATCTAGGGAGTCTCGTTGGAAGGGAGCGGGAAAGGACAAACTCGCCAGGAAACCAAACACCAGACAACAAGCGGCAAGAGATAGGGAAATGGGAACTGACTGGTCGAATCCGTTCAATGCATCGGGGGTGTTCGTCTGGGCATTGGACTTGGCTCGAAAACAACTTTAGCGGTGATGATGGGGCTTTAATGATGGAATGCTAGCAAACGGGGGAGGAAGGTCGACTCCCGATGGTATGCCGCTGCCGTCCGCCGTACACCAGCCGCTGTTGTCAAGATATGGAGGGTACAGGCATTATGGGATATGCGCGAAGAGCTGAATTGGGCCTTGCAGCGTTGCAGTCACGATAGGCCGCTTCTAAGATTATCGACTCGACACGAGACTGATACTTTGGGTTGACTGGAAGACTTCATACGAGTCCTCTGTCAAAGAAGCTTCGCTCTTGGAGATTCACTCAGCAAGGTACTGAGCGATTCTTCTTCCCCTCATAATGACAGAAGAGAATAACAAGGCAAACGGCTGTCTAGACTTCAGTTTTCGGTCACGTTGCCAGCCAGCCAGAACACCCGAAGGCGGAAGGATTTGAGGCCCCAAGACCGTCCAAGGCCTTATACCAAGAAGTCAGAAAATAAGATGTTCATTTGGCAGCGTCAGAAATGACTCTCGGGCGAGGTTGGCGTGAGGTCACCGCCCGCCCATTGGTCTGACACAGCGGATGCCGCGCCGCGCCGAGCATTGCCGAGAGGCTCGGCGGGAGCTCCTAAGACGACGGTCGGGGATGGGCTCCGAAACTGGGACATGGGGGTAGAGTGGAAGGGGCGGGAACAAATGAGTAGACAAATATCTTGGCGGCGGCGGCTGGAATCTTTCACTTCATCTGACTTTCCGCCTACAGCCTACTCCGCCCAGGATTGGGAGTTCCGCTTGCAACCGCAGGAAAGCCTCGCAGGTCTCGTCGGCGGATCGGCCGATGTATTAGTCGATTGCTCCCTGTTCTCGCGCCAGGGCTTTTCTGCCCATTCCGTTACCTGTCGCTGATTAAACGAAGGCACAAACACCTATTGATATTCCTCGAAGACTATGCACAACGCAACAGGGTGCAAGGGTACTCATGTATATGTGCAGCCGAGCGCCGAGAGCTGCGGAGGCCGATGAAGCCTTGTAATGGCTTGGGAATGACCAGGGGGAGGGGCGGATGACGTCCTGGTCTGACCAGCGACATTCGAATTATTTACCTCGGTAGCCCTATTTTCTGATATTTCAGACAGATGAGATGTTTCTCGACATTTCCAATGCCTATTTTGTTTTTCTTGTTTCGGGCTACGAAAGTCTTGTCTATCTCCGGCCCTGGTTCTGGCGTATGCAGCTTGTTTTTTGGGGTGTCCAAGTCTGGGGAGTGGACATCGGAAACGACCGTCTGTTCTACCATCCTTGGAACTGGGAGAGGTCTTCCGCTTGGGTGGTCTCGAGTACTCAACGCTTGAGCTTTGGCTTCACGGGCTGCACCACCAGAGCGGAGGCGAAATTGCAGGCGGGTTTCGGACAAAACCAAAACTCTGGAAGCGGCCACACCCTTACAGCGTAGATGGAACGGGCTCGCTGCTGGACAGTCAACGACCTCAGCAGGAATCTCCCACTGTTTCTATCAGTACTTTTGAGAAAGCAGGTTAGAAGCACCTGGCACTCTTTATGTACACTGGACGACTTTGACCTTACTTCTGGGAGCCAAGTCACACAATGCGGCAGCGATCTCCAAGTAAGGATTATGCAAAAGTCATTTAGCAAAATCTGCCTCTACAAGATGAGCACCAAGGCTGGTACCGTGTATTGAGGTTATTGATTGCCGATTAGCCATAGCTACTGAATTTGCAGCATCTCGTACAGTAGATATCCTATTCTTATCCACCAGATATGACCGTAAAAGAAAGGTGACAATTTGTTTATCTAGCACAATTTGAAGTCAAAGATGCTACAAGCGTTCGACGGGAAGGACCTAGAGCCGCGATCTTTCATGTCTATGAAGAAGCAATTGCAGAGCCAAAACATGAACTGATGGATTCAGAGAGGATAAACAGGCGGAAAAGACGAAAGGCAGCCTTTGAGGAAAGCGCTTGAGCCAATAAGCGCCTAGGTTGATAAGCCCTGCAAGTCAAGGAGACTGCTCCGAAGCCCGTGGGCTTCCTTGACTAGCCTTTGACGCCGAGTAATCTCCTTCTCCGGCTCGGAACCGATACGAAGCAGGTCATCGTCAGAAAATTGAGAGACGGTAGTTGGGCAGAAAATTTCTGGCAACGGCACCAAGATGTGACGCTCGACAACTTGCTTGCAAACGTTTTCTATAAAAGTCTTCATTGCAACCTATCGATACGTGAGAAATGTCATTGAGAAAGAATGGGGAGAGAAAATACCTTGTAATAGGCATTCAACCCAGCCAGAGCTTCCTCACAAGCCTGCTGATCCATATCGACAGTTATTTTGGGCTGTAATGCATCCACAAGTAGGTCACGGTCGGTTGGGTAATTCTTGAGGTCCAATCTTGCACCCCAAGAAGAAAAAACAGGATGTATAGCCTCCTTGAGAGCCAACTTGTGGTAGTCGCCGCGAGCTTTCTGGATATTGTCGGTATAGTAATGGTTGTAGGTGATGGGATGTCTTTTTTCATCCACTAGTATCTTGCCCAACTCTTCAACAGCGTGAGTTCTGCATTTTTCTAACCGTTCTTGAAGAAGCATGGTCAGTTCTCTCCGCAAGCGATCTTCCGAGAAGAGCCTAGAAGCCGCCTTGTGAGCCCACTTGGAAACACTGTCGATAACTCCAGAAAGGTGGTCCTCTGCAATCTGGCGCCATGGACCTGACTGTTCATGAAAAAGTTCGGCAAGCAAGACATGGCTGTAATTACCAGGAAGCTCCCGGCCCCTTGTTTGTAAAGGAAGGTCGACAACACTGAGTTGTAGTCCGATTGGACCTGTGACTTCGATACGAAGGGCATCTGAAGCAAAGGCCGGATCGTTCAAAGAATCGGTAAAACCGCGGATGCCCATCAGCTTAGAAACCTCTTCAATGGCAATTGGGAGGTCCGAGAGGTCTTCTTTCATTTCACGCTCGTAGTTGCGAAGGGTTTGTGCCACCTCAATAGAACGACCAGAATGAGGACGAATGAATGCCTTGGTTTTCAACGGCTCGTTGGAATGGCGCAGAACAATCTCTGTGGGAAACCGAGTGCAGAGACCCTCTTGTCGAGGAAACGGTATACCCGTGATGCCCTCGAGAACAGAGCTTTTTCCAGCAGACTGATCACCGCAAACAACCAATTGAGGCAAGTCAACCAGATCGCCGATGCCGCTGGCTCGGATCTTTTCGATCTGGTTAAGACGGTGGATTGACCGTTTAGACCGCAGGCCATGAGTTGGGACAGTAGTTCTGATTGGTCCTGCTACCGCCATCGTGGATGTTTGTATTCTGGCTTGAATAACTCAGGATAGATCGTGTGAAAGAAAATGTATGTAGTTTTAACGGTAGATGGTGATAATAGTAAGCGATGCCATACCCATGAACAACAGACACGAGGAGAGCTACAGCACGTCATTTATAATTAGAAGTTTGGCATCTGGAGCTGCGTTTCCATGTGAAAATGCATGTGAAGAACACATCCTGCAGAACTTATTTCCGTATTGGTGGCCATGCCCTAGACTCATCTAGAGCGATGATAATGCGATCGGGAGTGACTCAAAGTTTGATTCAGTTGGGCACATGCAGATGCAAGGGAAATTTATCCTTGTCAGTCTTATCAGTAACGTATGAAATGTGACCCTCAAGAAATATGCTGGGTGTAAAATACGTTCAGCATCTGTGAACTTTGATGTCAATAGGTTTACATACCAAAAGTTCAAGCCTGGAATGAAACGCCTCAACAATTCTGAGGCATCCCATGTGATTACTTGTAGTTCTGGAGGCCATCAACAACAAACCATAATTTGATAGCGGCGTTCAGTGTTATTGATCGTTGTTGGTAATGGGCCCTTACAGAAGGTGGGTGAGTCTCTCGTAGATATGTGCTCTGCTATAAGGATGAAAAGCCGTTCTGAAATTTGGGCAAGAAAATCCGCATATCAACACAAATCAGAGTGTTCAGATTCTAATTAATATAACTAGAATAAATCGAATATCCTCACGCGCGATTGCTCGATATCTTCCTCAACAAACTAAATTCTTGGGGTCAAGTACCTAACTTCGAGGAACGAAACTCCGAAGTAAAATTTACAATGGTCGGTATGTATCCACGTGGTTTTATTCGATCATCATCACCACGCGTCCTTTCCCACAGTATTCGTGTACATTGAATACATCTAATAAGCACCGCATGATACCTTTACCTGAGCTGTTTCTGCAGCCTTCCATGCCGTTATCACAGCCATTTACGGAGCCATTGTCTGATTTAGGTTTGTGACCAGCAGCCAGACCCGCTTGATTCCATCTCATTAGCGCAGACTGTTTGATTCAGGCCAGCAATTCGAGATCACCAATCCTCTCTTAAATGTATCAATGGCCAAAGGTGGCGAATATCGGGGATCATGGCACATGCCGGAAACCTGCTTCAACAGTCAAGTTGCTTATTATAAAAAGACCTTTTCTAGTCGGCTTAACTAAGAGGCCTGAGTGGAAACTTTATTACATACACATCACTACCTCGTTATGATGTGGAACATGAACTGGCTTACCGACTACTTCGCCATGATAGTTCAAGATTTGCTTTTCTTTTGTGATCGCCGAGTTACTTAGATCTTGTAGGCTTGATACTGAAGCTGGCTTATCCCAAGGTCTCTAAATAATGTTTCGGACATTGAGGTTTGTCTGCCTTAG